>CM022766.1:6385869-6405869 GCA_012411365.1 Ameiurus melas
TGGCTCTGTTCAGGATGAGCGATCACCGTTATCCTGTGATCAAACACGTGAGTCTATCCTAATGGGAGTGGCCTCTTGCAGGATGCCCCCCCTCCCCATCCACAGGGTACAAAGGCCAACTGAATGGTATGAAAACAATGTAAAATCATGTGCAATGGCCTTCATAGTCACCAGGTTTCAGACTAGCTGAAGGTCTTTAGAGATTCACCAGTTGAAGGAACGTCTTTTGGAAGAACGGCGTTCATCCTTCCGGTTGTAGAATCGACGCCAATGGCGGCCATCTTGTGTTGGTCTTTCCTTGAATTCGTCATCCATTTGTAGCTCCAGCTCCAACAGCAGTTACGGAAAATACATCACACACTCAACAATTCATCCATTTGCATGCACGGTTTTAAATATATGTGGTTTCTGCTTTGTTCGACGTCTGGTTCGAAATCATAGCCGAACACACAGCATCACATTCTTATGTTATCCCGGTTGCATTTTCAGCCTTTTATCCACTTCTTGTACATAGGATGAGAAAAAGCCTTGAGCCGATGCTGCAATTGCTATCTGATTGCCACTCTTTACAGATGCACATCTTGGAAGCTGGCCAGCTAGTGAACAAATGCCATTTGTGTCATCCATCCAGCCCACGGAACTTATAAGCCTCTGTGCAAAAAAAAAAAAAAAAAATCAATTCTGTCTTACAAGTGCGTTGGCTTGAACTCCAGTTCGGCTCTTGTTGGCTGAGGGATAATAAGGTTACAAGCAAAGTGTACAGATGTGTGTGTGGGGGTGTGTGCGCTGCGGGGGGGTAGTGTTCAGAGTAAATAAGTTGGAACATTAAAACAGACATGACATCAGGCAGAGAATAGTGAAGGTATCTGCATCGATACTGAAGCTGGGTCAAGAACGCACACTGAGGTGATCTGCATCATTATCCACTCCAACACGTGCTGCAAAACTCCTCTACCCTTTCCCTTCTTTCTGCCTCTCTTTCAGCCCTCTGTTGCTCTTCTACACACACACACACACATTTTCTCCCTTCATCTCTCTTCCACTCCCTCCATCAATCGCTCGTCTGTCACGGTGTGAAAGCAGCCAATCCATCACGGGTTAGAGTTCGGGGGCAATGCGACTCTGAGCATTTGAGCGTTCCCTTCCTCACCCTCTCCTGTTCCTCCATCCTATACTACACCCCCCACACACACACACACACACACACACACTCTCCCCCCATCACTCCATCCACCCACCTGCCTGCATCCTCAGTTCCTAAACGCACACTGGGCTCTGTGCAGCGGGGAAATGCATGCAGGGCTGATCATTCACTGAACACCGTTTGTTTCAGTGATGAATGGCCAGGCTGTGTATGTGTATGTGTATGTGTGTGTGTGTGTGTGTGTGTGTGTGTGTGGTGTGTGTGTGTGACTACAGAGGTGGTAAGAACAAAAGCATCTACATGCAAAAGGATGTGATGGCATGATAAATGACCTCCAGCTCGTGCCAGTCTGACTGTACAAACAGGTGCGCAGACTGTAGACCTGGAAATGAAGCAGACTTTTAAAGTAAGGACTGTTTTACACTATGTGCATTTGTACATTATTCATTCAAGATGCTTTAAAAAAATAATAATAATTCTGTATATAAAAAAATATATATATATATATATATATATATATATATATATATATGTTTTCAAATGAAACCTCTTTAGTCTTTTTTTTTGGGAGCTTTTTCCAGCATAGAAAGGTCCTCAAAAACATCTATTCGAATGTATTATTTATTTATCAGCTGTTTACAGTGAGGTCCGAGCTATGGGTAAACATTGCAGAATGTGCTGGAATGTGGCCAAAGTCATGAAGACATGGAAAGTTATGGAAAGGACGGTATTTCCATATATATTTGAGCGTATTATTGTACACACCTAAACGAGCGATGAACAGAACGCAAGGAAAGGCTGGTGTGAAGGGCTGGGTAAGAACTAAAACACGATACGCTGTGCTCTTATAGAAAAATAATTCGTGACGAGGTTGATTATTTTCCCAATATCATAACGTCCCAAAGTATTTCGTTCCTCTTCTACTGCAGCAATTTGCCATCAATTAAAATGAAGAGACAAATGAGTTCCTGTTATCACTAATGTTACAGCAGCTATTAACCAGCCTCCACTTCTCTCTCTCTCTCTCTCTCTTAAATAATAAATGATAAGACAAGTTATAATAAGAGAAACTGGGAAGTGGGAAGTACTCTATCCAGAAGACTTTCCCATGGCGGAAAACGTACTGATTGTTACCCCTGAAAAAGCGCATTAATGCAAGCCTGTGATTGGACTTACAGTCAGAACCCCTGATGGACTTTTCATTGTTAACAGTCTCAATCTTTATATGAAATATACAGGCGGTTTGTTTTCTAGAACGGTTTGACTGTGTCCGTTATATGAAAAAGCACATTGAGATGTGAATTCTCTTAATGAGGAACTTTTGTTTGGGGGCAATTGTAGCCTCTGTCTTACTTAATGCATCACAATATTGTTCCTAAGTAGAATTATCAGTCCCAGTTCACAGCATTTGACATTATATCAGATATTACATTCATAATGACAAGGGCAAATTGTGACGGCTAGGCGACCGGGTCATAGCATGTCCAAAACGGCAGGTCTAGTCCGGTCCGATATCACAGAAGAGCTACTGTAGCACAAATTGCTGAAAACATTAATGCAGAGAGCCCATGCTGACCCCTGTCCACCGCCGAAAACACCAACAATGAGCATCAGATCTGGACCATGGAGCCATGGAAGAAGGTGGCCTGGTCTGATGAATCATGTTTTCTTTCGCATTATGTGGAGAACAAAGTGAATGTGCATCGCGTACCTGGGGAAGCGATGGCACCAGGATGCATGTTGGGAAGAAAGCAAGCTGGTGGAGGAAACGTGAAGCTCTGGGCAATGTTCTGCTGGGAAACTTTGGGTCTGGGCTTTCATGTGGATGTTACTTTGACACGTACCACCTACCTAAACATAGTTGCAGACCAAGTATTCCCTAATGGTATTCTTTAATGTCAGTGGCCTCATTCAGCAGGATAATGCACCTTGCCACCCTGCAAAAATTGCTCAGGAACGGGTTTGAGGAACATGACAGATAGTTCAGGTGTTGACTTGACCTCCAAGTTCCCCAGATCTCAATCTGATCAAGCGTCTGTAGGACGTGCCAGACAAACAAGTCCGATCCATGGAGGCCCCACCTCACAACTTACAAGACTTAAAGGCTCTGGTGCTAACGTCTTGGTACCAGATACCACAGCACACCTTCAGAGGTCTTGAGGCGTCCATGCCTTCACGGATCAGAGCTGTTTTGGCGGCACAAGGGGGATCTACACAATATTATACATAATTATACGGTGTACAATATTGTACGTAATTTTTTTTTTATACAATACTCGTTTGAAAAGCAGCTATGGACATTCAGTACACATGCATTTCTTTATCTTTATGTCTTAAAAAGAAGCCCATTTATGAAGTTGAGTGAAACAAACCATGCAAGCTAGTGAAAAAGATGCTAGCTTTCAAACAGGCCAAACATCTTTAGGTAAGATTAAACCTTTTGAGTCAAAGCCAGCTCCTCTAGGTCTGATCAAGCGCTACAAATTAATCACGTTAATTTCCCTGTCATCCCGTCCATATACTCTACACAGATCCAGTGGGGCAATCATAAAGTGTAAATAGACTGACAAACGTGACGAATGAATATATGCAGCACATTACAATAAAACTTTATTTTATTTTATTGAATAATTCCTCAGAGTTACTGAGAGAGATGATGATAAAGAACTGAATAATAACATGAGGTTAATAGTTATAGCTTTATGATGAAAGGGGTTGTGAAAAGGGAACCCTATATTGTTGTGTTCAACAACCTTAAAGCGACAAATCACAACAACGACGTAGGGCAACAGATGTTTTTTGTTTGTTTGTTTGTTTGTTTTTTTCAATACCGAGATTCACAATTAGCAGCATGTGACTGTAGTGCAAAACTGACATACTTAGGTAAATATATGCGGCATTTGAGTTACCTCGGAGGTGGGAAGTCGGAACTCAGAGCTCGGAATTACTTCACTTACGTCTTCGAATGAACGCCTCCGTGTATGTCTTTTCTTAGCAACAAGTTCGCCAGGCAACTGTGACGAGCGATGTACATACCGATCAGCCATAACATTAAAACTCCTGACAGGTGACGTGGATAACATTGAATATCTCGTTATGATGGCATCTGTCAAGGGTCCGGATATATTAGCCAGCAATTCATCATTTTTCAAAGTTGTCATGTTGGAAGCTGGAAAAACGGGCAAGCGCAAGGATCTGAGCGTTTTTTGTCAAGTGCCAAATTGTGATGGCTAGGTCACTGGGTATGAGCATCTCCAACATGTCAGGTCTTGTGGGGTGTTCCAAGTATGCATTGGTTGGTACCTACCAAAAGCGGTCCAAGCATCAAGGTTAGTCTGGTCCGATCCCACAGAAGAGCGACTGTAGCACAAATTGATTTGACATCACTTACTGAAGTTGAGGAGACCATCCCAAGTTCCCAAATAGGAATCCACAGCTGAAGGGCGTTTTCTTTGATTCGATTCCTAGTTGGAGGTCAGAAATGATGAATTACGACCCTTAGGTGAATGCAGCAACAGCATGAAAAAGAAAGACAGTCCTAAGAACTAATGCGTAGACGATATTGTTGTGCTGGCTATCGATGTCACCCGCCCTGGTTATGTTTCTTATATCTAACCCAGAATGTTTTTTCTGTCAGCACATACTGCCCCGCCGATGTCAGATCTGACGTCCGAGCTAGGTAGGCTGCATACAGTTTAATTTACCAACTAGATACATTACCATTCATGAAATCCATACACACGCTGAAAAATCGTGTCGTGATGTACCGAGATGGACAGTCGGACAGGAAAGATGAAGTTTTTCGGTTGTAATATGTAGGGTGTGGCAGCGACATTCTCTTAAAGCTGACTTTCTCAATGAGTTGGGATCAAATTTAACATCAAGGGGGCTGATTAGATGGATTCACTGGAGGCTAACGCAAGGTTGCCTGGCCAACACTAACTCAAAATTTACGAACGAATGAGGGTGCAGTAATAATCTGTTCTAGATAGACCTGTTGAAACCATATAGCCTAATTATTTATACTACAGGGTGTCCAAAAAGTCTCCATACATAGGGGGAATGAACACTTTTTAGCAACATGTCTTTTCTAATCTTCCTAACCTCTCCTCAGCCATCTCTCTTTTCTTCAGCCATCTCTACCTTTCTTTCTTGTCCTCTCCTCAGGCCCTTCACCTTCGTCTCTTTTTCTTCTGCTCTACCTTGATTACGAAATATTAGCACTCTCGGAGTGCCGCTTGTCCAATCAAATCAGTGGACCGGAACTAACTGCTGTATAACGAACACTATGAACTGAATTGAGTGTATTTGTTTTTTGGAAGTACATGCTTTGAGCGACTACGCAGGTCTAAGATCATGTAATATCATGTCCTAGAGGCTGTGTGTGAAATAAAAAGGCCACTATGTTATCATGACGCTATGGAGGAGATCAGAGATGTGAAGAGGGGGAAAAAAAAAAGACAATGAGATGGCTGAGGAAAAGAGAAGGATCTGAGGAGAGGGTAGAATGGAGAAAACTAAATAGATGCTAAAGGCAGTTCTTAAAAAGTGCTGTCATACTGTATTTGAATCACTTGTTGGAATAGTACGAATGACTTTTCATATCGTCATATGGAGACTAGTAAATGTTTCCCCGCCCCCAAAACACTGCGGACCCAGACCCGGACTGGGACCCTACATCATAATGCTGAATAAGATCGATTGCTAATTTTTCAATTCTTTCTCATTTCTGCTCTCTGACATTGCTAGAGCTTCGTCAGCCTTTATAGGTTTGTAGTATCGTAGAATTATAAACTCTTGGGTCTACAACTACCACTGGGTCTCTCTGAGAACAAATACTGATTTTCCACACACTTCTTACACACATACACATACACACACTATGTGGGACAAAGAGGACACCTAGGATTGGGTCGGCTAGTGGTCTTTAATGAGGTCTGCCCTTGAAATTGAAGGGACATTGGGCATCTCTTCTTGTGCGTGTATGTGTGTATGTGTGTGTGTGCGTGTGTGTGCGTGTGTGCGCACACACGCGTGTGTTCATGGCTAAAATGAATGAGAAATCGAGTGTCTCACCTCTCTTCTGCTCCCTTATTGGAAATTGAATATGAGGGATTTGGTGAGTCAAATCCTCCTGACCCTCAAAGCTACTTTGATTGCTATTGGCCAGAGTGCAATCAATTCAGAAATTACCCAGCAGGCATCACGGTCCAGCATGACATTTTTAGTGATATCAATTTGTTCTCTCTCTCTCTCTCTCTCTCTCTCTCTCTCCTGCTCTTTCACTATCTAGGCTGCATTATTCATCTATTTGTATACTTTTAATAGGTGATTTGATTTTAGTTTTATTTTAATAAACTTGAGTTATGCTTGACTTTTTTTTTATGTTTAATATTCCTCTCTTAAAAGGTGAAGAATCAAGTGAACTGTTTTCCCCTTGGTTCCAAATAGACATGTTTGGTGTCCATTGTTTGCTTCTTTAGTCTTGTACCGGAGCTCTAGGAGGCTAATGTAACTGACCAGTAATGGTAGCTTGTCTCAATCCCACGTGCAATCTTAAACAAGATGATCTAATTGTTTCATGGAAAAACTTTGCAAAATAGTAGCGACATTCCATATTTACAAGTTCAATCGGGAAAAAAGTATTTCTCCAAGATGACTGCCCCATAACATTACAGTATTCAGCAACATCAGATGTACATTTTTTTTATACTTTTTTAACAGCGGTGCTTTAGTGTGAGGTTCGCCTCACACATCCACGGTCGGGGGTTCGATTCCCGCCACTGCCCTGTGTGTACGGAGTTTGCATGTTCTCCCCGTGCTGTGGGGGTTTCCTCCGGGTACTCCGGTTTCCTCCCCCAGTCCAAAGACATGCATCGTAGGCTGATAGGCGTGTCTAAAGTGTCCGTAGTGTATGAATGGGTGTGTGTTTGTGCCCTGCGATGGACTGGCACCCTGTCCCACCTTGTGCCCTGTGCTCCCTGGGATAGGCTCCAGGTTCCCCGTGACCCTGTAGGAAATAAGCGGTATAGAAAATGGATGGATGGATAGATGGATACTGAAATCCAATTACTCTGACATTTCTATGTGACTACGTAAGAACTGCATCGAGTTTGAGGCTGATCTTCAGTCTGTAATCCATCTATCCATTTTCTATACTGTTTATCCTACACAGGGTCTGGAGTGTATCCCAGGGAACTCGGGGCACAAGCCGGGGGACACCCTGGATGGGCTGCAAACCCATTGCAGGGCCCAATTGCATACACCTTCACACACTATGGACACTTTGGAAATGACAGTCAGCCTAAAACGCATGTCTTTAGACTGGGGGAAAAAACCGGAGTACCTGGAGGAAACCCCACAAGCACTGGGAGAACATGCAGACTTCACGTAAACAGTGGCGGAGGCGGGATTCAAACCCCCAACCCCGGAGTTGAGAAGCAAGTGTTATAACCACTAAGCCACCATGCAAAAAAAGAGCATTTTTGCCCTAAGTGAATATTTTTATTTATTAGTCTTCCTTTAAATGTGACATTAGGTCCAATGTTGGCTGCAGTTGTAATAAGCTGAACTTCAAAAACACTGGAATAATCGGTTCATTCCAAGTGGTTGCGAGTTGATAGCCAGCTTTCCATCATCTCATTCCATGTCATAGTTAGCTATAAAAACACCAAATACGAAGCAAGTAATTCACTGATTCGTAAGAGGAGTTCCATAGGTTTAGGAACAAGACGAGTTTGGGCGTTTACAGCTTGGTTTTGGCGCACAACGTCTGAAGCACTAGATTAGGTTTATTCAGTGCAGCAAGTTAAAAAGAAAATGTATCTAGATGACAAATGTGGCAGTGATTCTTTGATTATAATCCAACAGCTAACCTGTAAAGCAGTCATGCTCACAGGGCGAGAAAAAACGACCGTGTCAGAGGCTCAACATTTGGTGCTACACCCCTAGACAGTAAGAACAAGAAATAAATATTGATCAGTGCACCATGTGACCCATGAGAGTTTTCCATGATTGAGTGCCATTTGATTGCTGATCAATGATCTTCTGCCATGTTATGTCCTCGTATAGGAATAGTTGCCATTTTGGAAATTTCACCATGTTTCCAGTACCTGCCACACCCCTTCAAATCCACAGCGTACTGCTGTTTTAAATTATGGTTGGATGAATATGAATTTGGAAAAAAGAAAGTGTTTAATTAGTTGCTAGATGTCATGTTATGATTATCACACTACCGAAACAAGAGTTCACCTGGGAAATCAGCGTATCACAGGATGCTGTCAGTCATATACCCCAGCCTCATTAATCACACTCTCCAACAAGACTGCTGAGACTGTGTCGAAGGTCACATAGGGGTCATGACACATGGCTCTGAACAGCAACCTCTGATAGGGGCCATAACCTAAATCTACATCAAACTCCAGAGAAGCTTACCTCTACCTTTTGCTATGAGAGTGTGTGTGTGTGGGGGGGGGGAATGTTTTTAATGTCTTGGTAGGGACTACACATACCCACAAGAATAGGAAAATCTCACACTTTGGGGATATTTGCTTGGAATAAAAACGGTATCGTTTTTAAAAAGAAAAATCCGGAATGAGCCAAAAGTTCTTCTTTTGTGTAGCATAGTATTAATTAGCTCCGTTATCGAAAGGTCCTCACAAGGATAGTATGACAATGATGTGTGTGTGTGTGTGTGTGTGCGTGCATGCTTCTCTCTCTGAATCTTTTTCCTGTCTCCTCATCTCTCTGTTACTCTCTTCTCATCCTTTCTCTCTCTCTCTCTCTCTCTCTCTCTCTCTCTCTCTCTCTTACACGAACACACACACAAACAGATTCTTGACAAGATCCAGTGGGACACAGAAGCTGGTCATGCATATTGATGCCCATCTAATCTAAACCCTCTCCCTCTCATCCATCTCACATACCTGCTCGGCTTGGCCTCTCTGATCCTCCGCTCTCTGTTTTTTTTTTTTTCCCCCCTTCTTTTTCTTTTCTTACCATGAGCCTGTAATCTTGTCTCTGCAGAATTTATGCGGCAACTCCAAAAGAGGTAGAAATCACAGAGTTCACGGAGAAGTTACAGTGTCATTGCTAGAGAAAACATGCTACCCTTGTATTTATCTCGTTTATTTCTTACATGACCATGTGGTTTAATTACCTTATGGGATGAAGACAGCCTGTTTCTTTTATTTATTTCTGTTAACACCTTTTCAGAAGCCTGCGTTCATGTGTTGTGAATGTGAGAACAGTATAACAGTGTGTAACAGTATGTAATGTACTATAAGTGCATTTAGGTAACACTTTGCAATAACTGTACATGAATAATCATGCACTAATACCTGGATTAATACCTGGCTGTGGTGGAAGTGCGGGTGGTCCACTAATCGTAGGGTTGGCGGTTCGATTGCCAGCCCACGTGACTCCACGTGCCGGAGTGTCCTTGGGTAAGACACTGAACCCCAAGTTGCTCCCGATGGCAAGCTAGCGCGTTGCATGGCAGCTCTGCTACCACTGGTGCGTGTGTGAATGGGTGAATGAGAACCAGTATAAAGCGCTTTGTAGAAGCGCCAAGGTTTAAAAAAGCGCTATATGAGTGCAGACCATTTACCATTAATTATGGACTTGATGAAATGATGACTTAAGGCATGTACTCATCACAAACTAATGAGGAGCTACCCTTAACTACGACGTGAGTGTTGTGAATTCATGCGTGAATAACATGTTTCGAAGTTAATAGGGTAAACTAAATCAAAGTAAGAATGTGAAAGATGCATTAATAATTTCATCTCAACTTGTTTTGCGTCATTCTCCTTCCATTTCTCTTCAAATCCCACTTTAGTACTCGTCCACGCACCGGGTGGCTCGGGCCCGGGAAACTACTGCGGTGAAATTAGTCAGTCCAGTCCAGTCCAGTCCAGTCCAGGATTTCACGATTCAGCGATTGCAGAAATGAACACAAAATCAAGGAAACGCCGCAATATTTAGAGGAGCTTGCAAATTTTTTCGAAAGGACTTGTGACGTCATCACGACGCGCATTCAGACAAAGCCCTCGTCGAGTCACGTGTGTCGATCACGAGTACAGCTAAAAGGTCTCATTTACGAACAAACATCACCGCGAAAGGCCGTGCAAGACTATTTTGTGCGATTGCGATTTCGCCAATTCGAGTAGTTTTCTGCAAAAAAAAAAAAACCCCACAAAAACTCGCACATTTTGAAAAAACAAACATTTTTAGCCGGAACAATCACAAAAGCACTTTATTCATTTTTATTCATTTAGCAGACCCTATTATCTATTCATGTTTAAAACCAGTGTTCTATTTAGTTTACCCCAACATGTTAAATAAACATTGTTATTCACGCATGAATTCATAAGACATCGTAGTTAAGGTTAGCACTTCATTAGTTCGTGATTAGTACACACCCTAACTCATCATTAGTTCATAATTAAGTAAGTATTAATTCTCTAATGTGCATGATTATTCATGTACTGTTATTGCAAAGTGTTACCTGCATTTATTAAGGATCTGTAGAAACAAATAAAGGATCAAATAATATCTAAACATAGTGTCAGGGTTTCAGGGAAAAGTGGTGTATTCCTGGCTTTATAATCATCATCAACTCTAAAGAATCAGAGGCAAGGACAGTAACAAAAAGAAAAAAGAAAAAAAAAAGAAAACAGAAGCTCAATAATCTCAGCACATATTGCATATCTCGCTACTCTAATCTGGCCCCTAGGTGTGAATGAGCTCGAATCTCATCCGAGCTGTATTTCCTTTTCACCTCCAGTCTTCCTGGAATAGGCTTCCAGATCCAAACAACCCTGACTGGGATAAAGTGCTTACTGAAGTACTGAGTGAATGAATGAATCACTGAGGTGCGTCTTACAATACTCCTACTAGATCCTGAAAATACAGATGGAACCAATCCGATATCTGATATCATATCGGTTGGGGGGGGGGGATCAGATATCAGATCCTGTAACATTTGGAATTTCATTTGGAAAAGAACTGTAAGTGGCGCGTGGCGGCTTAGTGGTCAGCACCTTCACCTCACACCACCAGGGTTGAGAGTCGATTCTCACCGCTGCCCTTTGTGTGTGTTCTCCACGTTGCTCCGGGATTTCCTCCCCCAGTACAAAGACATGCATGGTAGGCTGGTTGACATGTCCAAAGCGTCCATAGTGTGTGAGTGTGTATGTGAGTGTGCCTTGTGATGGATTGGCACCCTGTCCAGGGTGTACCCCAGCTTGTGCCTGGAATGGACCCTTAAGGATAAGCAGTATAGAAGATGCACGGATGGATATTCACAACGTAAGTGATTACTGTGTGAAATATTACAATTTTCCCTGAAGTGCTTCAGTAAAAACAAGAAAACGTCGTAAAGCATAATAGTTGTTTAAAGCAATATCGGATTGTATCGGCTGACACTTTCACTGTTGTGGAAAAAGGGGTATTGTGCTGTCTCTACCAGAAAAATATTCTCCAATGCTCATCACAGAGGCAGTGCAGAAATAATTTGAAGAAAAAGAAACAAGTTGAAGACAAGGCTTGAATACAAAAGAGAAGAATATGAAATGTTAAGAGACTGGGTGGAGAGCTCTTTCATATGGAGTGCCTAAGCTCCAGACTGATGAATTTGAATCTTACACAGGGGGCTATTGTTGATCTACTGCATGTTTTATAAGGAGTTTATCGTGTGTGCCTGGTCTGGCAATATGTTTTCGTCTATACTTATGCTGCATTTGATTTACCTCAGAAGTGGGAAGACGGAGCTCAGAATGACGAAATTTTTGACCTCGCTCTACAATGTAGGGGGAAAAAAACAGGGATGCCTCCGTGTCTGTCTTTTGTTAACGACAAACTATCCAGCTAACCGTGCTGAGTGCATGCGAGAGCGAATATGTCTGTATGTTGATTGATGTGAAAGTTAATACGTATATATACAGTGCAGTATAACTCATTTAAAGGTAAGACGTGCTGCTGTGTTTACTGTTCATGCTGTGAGCAGCCATATTGATTTGGCGTCACTTGCTGAACTCTGGGGTTGAGGAGTAGGGTAGGAATTCTGAGCCGATGGGAGTTTACTTTGGTTTTATCCAGTCAGAATTCGGGAGTGACCAGTTACGACCTGTATTTGAATGCAGCACTAACCTGTCTGTCACCGTCACTTCTGACTTTTGTTGTAGAAATCTACAAATTGACAACATCGTTATTGAACACACGCTAATAACACATGCTGAGGAGTGAGGGAGTGAGTGAGTGAGTGAGTGAGTGAGGATTTTACTGAAACAGGACCCTTAGGTTGAGAATCTGGTCAGTAAATTCACTCCATCACACTCTTTGGTTAACTCTTTACAGATTGGTGGTGCCATATGGCAACAATTGATTTATCTCCACATATTTGATAGGCAATAATACAAAACTACTGTGTAACTGGAAAAAGGGAGACTTTAACTTTGACTTTTAAAAAAATGCCATTTTACATTGCCAGGAAGTGCTGTTCCTTTTCTGCAGTTATATGGCATGGAGAAGGTCATCATCTGAGGGCTCTCAAAATGTAATACATTTTTCAATATTTAGGCAAAAGTACTCAAATGGAAAAAAAAATGTTTAAACCCTCTGATATAAGGTAACATTTAGTTGTTGTCATTTAAACAAGTTTATTTATATATTTTGAGCATTCTGTTACATGGCAAAACGTAATCGTTGCCATATGGCAACAACATGCGATAACGGAACTGTAGTATGTGCATTCATGAACTGAAACAGGCCTACATAGCAAAAGAAAAAGATCTAGACACTAGGCTCCTCTAACAGTGTGTTTATTTATTTTATTTTTTACATCCAAAGTAAGAAAAACGTGTCATTTCAGACATAATTGTATATTTCAAGAGAAAGAATGAAAAAGATACCTTTTTTTGTATGTATTTTGAGTGAGTAAATCCACCCACATACTTTTTACAACTGTATTTCCTTTCTAGAAGATTTAGAACTTTTACATTCTTAATAGTTGGCAAAAAAAAACAACAAATACAAATAAATAAATAAAACTCTGCAACTTCTAGTCTGGAAAATGTAGTAATTGTAATCTCATACATTTTGTTTTACTTTTGACTATACGTTACTTTCCTCCATTGCTCATTGTTGCCATACGGCAACAATTTAAATATTTTCATATATTCATATAATTTAAATATAATTATTTGTGCAGTAGAGGGTTAAAGTACCCACTTACCTGGTATACCTGGTGTTAATATTTTTTGCATATTTTGTGATTTTAACTAGATAAACTGCTGTTAAAATAAAAAAAATAATAATAATAATTTTTAAAAAACAGCTTTAGCCAACAGACTGGAAGATGCCACCTCAGTGATCTGGCATGTTTCTAGCTTGAAATTAAGAAAAAAAAAAAAGTCCAGAATGGCTCCCATCACGTCAAGCCGCATTAGGATTAGGAGGTGGAAACCATTTTGATTGAGCTACGGACATTTGAACATTTGAAAATACACTTGCACTTTGGTAAAAAAAAAAAAAAAAAAACATTATAACAAGAATTTACTCGTTTTTAGGAACATGAACGCTGAGAATGTGTGAAACTCGCCAAATAATTGGCTTCCGAGTAATGAAAAGTCCTGCATTTTGTCTTTTTGATTGCAGAACCATTAACTGAGCTGGAATTAAATATTTTCCTTTAACGCATATTTTTCGCCTTCTGTGATCATGGCTTTGATAAAAGTGTCTGTGTAATTCTCTCTCTCTCTCTCTCTCTCTCCTCCCTCCAGGGTAATAAGTGAGCACCCTCATTCCGTCGCATGCTGTGCCACATTGATCTGGCCTGCAGGTCAAGTTCAATAAGAACAGCTGAGTGGCTTTTTTCCCCCTCTCTTAAGGACCACAGCACAAAAATTCAAACCCACACACACACACACACACACACACACACACACACACACACAAAGCATAAACGCTATAGCAAATCAACCGTCACGTGCCTGCTTGTCCCTCTAAGGAGGTCACACTTGACAACTGTTCCGCCCCCAAAAACAAAAACAGAAACCGGTCTCTTGCTTCATAGGCATGCAAAACACAGGCAGGTTTTATAACACACACACACACACACACACACACACACACACACACACACACACACACACACCAACATACATAACATTCAGTAAAATACACAGTGCTCTGTTCCAGAAGTCAGCAACTGTGACACATTTAAGATGCTACACACACACACACACACACACACACAAAAAAAACACAAAACAAAAAAAAAAAAAAAAAAAAAAAAAAAAAAAAAAAAAAAAAAAAAAAAAACGTAAACCAGCCCAGAGAAGCCCCTTGCAGCATTAAGTGCTAACTTTATTTTCACTCTTGTTAGTATCATACACGTCTGTGTGTGTGTGTGTGTGTGTGTGTGTGTGTGTGTGTGTGTGTGTGTGCTGCTTTGGAATAATTTATCCCAAAGAGAACGAGTGAATAAAGGAGAGCGAGACAGACAGAAACAGAGTGAGGGCTTTATAAACAAAATTTAATAGGGTTTGTTTTATCCAGAGCGCTGGGACTGATATCTATGGCATAGATTTATTTATTTGTTTGTTTGTTTGTTTGTTTGTTTGTTTGTTGTTCACACTGTTTCGCAGATTTGAAGAGCGGTTATCGAAGTCATCATTTCTGCTACGCTGCAAAAAAAAAAAAAGTCATCTTAGCAAGTGAGAACATCTGTACTAAAGTCACATTGATTGTATTATTATCTCATGGTTTTCTTGTTATTAATCAAATATAAGAATATTAAACCTCTTTTTAGACGTGATAGAAACCTCTTGCTGTTTGTTTTGACTAATTTCAGGCTTTCCAGTACGCTTTCATATTGCTTCTTTTTTTTTTTTGAAATAAATGCTTAAAAACTTCAGAACATTTCAAGCTTGAAATGAGAACAAATGACTTTAAATAGGTTTAATATTCCTATATTTGGCGCACGGTGGCTTAGTGGTTAGCACGTTCACACCTCCAGGGTTGGGGGTTCGATTCCAGCCGGGGCTATGTGTGTGCGGAGTTTGCATGTTCTCCCCATGTTGTGGGGGTTTCCTCCGGGTACTCCGGTTTCCTCCCCGAGTCCAGAGACATGCATGGTAGGCTGATTGAGTGTCTAAAGTGTCCGTAGTGTATGAATGAGTGTGTGAGTGTGTATGTGAATGTGCCCTGCGATGGACTGGCACCCTGTCCAGGGTGTACCCCGCCTTGTGCCCCATGCTCCCTGGGATAGGCTCCAGGTTCCCCGCGACCCTGAAAAGGAGTAAGCGGTAGAAGATGGATGGATGGACGGATTCTTCTATTTGGTTTATTTTAATCTTGTCATAGGAAATATTGACCAATTTGACCGATTTAAGATATTTTCACATGCTAAGATATCATTGTTTGAAGTGGAGCAATATTTAATGAAACTACATTGCAATATTTCTGCAATTGAATCAAAATATCATGGCTTTTTTAACATTGCCGTAGTTCTCTCTCTCTCTCTCGCTCTCTCTCTCTCTCTCTCTCTCTCTCTCTCTCTCTCGCTCTCTCTCTCTCTCTCTCTCTCTCTCTCTCTCTCTCTCTCTCTCTCTCTCGCTCTGCTTCCCACGTGCATACACACAGGAAACAGTAATCAGTCCATTTGCACTGTGGCGTGACAAACGCAACCCATCTGTTAATGCACAGTGATTAAGTTTTCATTACACACCCTGCATGCACATTTCAACACACATTAAATGTTTCGGTTAAAAGAGTCGTATCATGCGGTTTGATGTGACACCAGCAAGACAAATCTTATAGATCGTTCCGAGACGAAGTAATGTGCGCAAAAGGGAGATGTGATTTCATTACAAAGAGCATTTCCTGCGTTCCTGCAATTTCCCGAAGTGAAGCGTATCCTACAGTAGTCGTATTTTCTGCAGCACGTTTTCTACACAAATTGGCAGGAGAGAACACGTTCTCTCACATGTCCTAAATCTGACGTATTCTTCCTACTGACACTGTCAATCGAATCGATTCAAGGTTCGTCACAATGGCTTTGGTGTTTCAGAACATGAAAAAACAGTAATTGAGCAACTGCTACTGCTAATTCTTGTACCCCTTGTCATAAAAGGATTCCAGTACGGAACTCGTTCAGGATTCTAATAAGAATTTCTATGATATGTTGGAACCATTACTATAAGATTCCTATAGGTACTGTCTTATAAGACAAGACATAAATATCCGACTGGCTACATTCTGCCACTAAGGACGACCCCAAGCAGTACAGCCTGGAGACTGCTGAGGATAGTACCACATAAAGTACCATGGAAATGATTTTGGACCTCAATTCCACATGGACATTCTCGCTACAGTTGGTGGGACTACGGTCGCTGCGATGGCCTTGGGACTGCAATTACTACATACAGTTTTACACTCAGGTGAACAGTGGATCGGTTCAACAAACAGACTTCATGTAAAAACCATAATGAACGTTCTTTTACTTTCACACTATCTGTCGTGACCCAGATGAGGACGGGTTCCCTTCTGAGTCCGGTTCCTCTCACGGTTTCTTCCTCGTATCATCTTAGGGAGTTTTTCCCCTCACCACCGACTTGCTCAATAGGGATAAATTCACACACTCAAATATCTCTATCCGGTGTGTATATATTTCTGTAAAGCTGTTTTGAGACAACGTCCGTTGTTAAAAGCGCTATACTTTTTTACTTTTTTTGTTTACTAATGTCCAGTAACAGCTCATACCTGTTTTTATCCATTTATATTTATATTTATAGTTACAAGTTTGCTCAAGTTGTTCCTTGCATTATGGTTATGTTGTGTTTTCCTTCTCTGGTCATGTTTTCAAGAACCTGAAAATCACTTGTCCTGAAGAATTTACTTGGAGACTCCTTAAATAAATGTTAAAGAAACATCTCCTTACAGAAATGTATCTAATTGATATTCATATATCCATCCATCCATCTTCTACCGCTTATCCTTTTCAGGGTCACAGGGAACCTGGAGCCTATCCCAGGGAGCATGGGGCACAAGGCGGGGTACACCCTGGACAGGGTGTCAGTCCATCACAGGGCACAATCACATACACACTCACACACCCATTCATACACTACGGACAATTTACCAACCTACCAATCAACCTAGATATTGATATATTTGATTACTATATAGTCACTATAGAAATGATTGCATGGTTGTTGTTGGGTTGTTTTTTTGTTGTCGTTGTTAAAAAACACCTATTTTAAATGTCATGCATTCTCAGCCTTAGACTATATTCACTGCACAGGTCCGTATGAATGAGTTGTTAGTATAGAAGCAATACCATACTGAATACATGCATTAATATAAACCTATCAGCTGAAACTACTGTCAGATCTGCTGTTATAGACAATCCATCAGCACCTTCTGACCAATCAGCGTTGAGAACTCAGCAGGGCGGTGGTAGACCGGTTGATTATAAACATGTTACCCTTTAGGTTGGTTATCATGTCTAGTGCTTCCAGTTGGTTCTGAACATTGAACCTTTCAAGTCCGTATTTCCTTCTATTTATCAGCTCATGTGTTTCAGATTTTGTGTTTTGTTTAATAAATAATACTTGTACACTTATAAACACCATGATTCGGCATTGATGAGATACCTGGTGTTCAGTTCAGTTTAAAACAGAGACGGAAGATCCACGAAACAAAGTCAAAGTAGAGCAGTCATGGAGAGCAGCGGATATTTATATAGTTCTATAGTCTCCTTCCACAGCCTTGTCGCCTGTGTACTGTTATCACCGTGCACCAGAGCTGGTCATACGAGGAGTTGCAGACCGTGCTGGCCTGCTGTTATGACTTATTATTGTGGGCCAGTTCTTCGAAAACATCATCACACTTTCATCCAGCAGGAAGCTCAGAACCAGAGGAAACCTGATGTTCTCCAACTAAGGACAGGGCTCTACTTGTGCAGCAGAAGGTTAGGCTATCGCTGTGTGGATTGTAAAGCTTGACCAGACTATCAAAATATTATTTTTCCATATTTTTCCTTTTCTTGTACATCTGATCATGTCATTATGCTTGGCGTATTTGATTCTAGCTCGTGCCAATCTGATATTTCTCAAGTGTCGGTAACACAGCGACTTGACTATAAGTACTTTCAATTTTAAAAATGAATTAGAGTAAAAGTAAAAGTAATAAGGAAATTACTCAAAGAAGTGTAAGTCCTCAGCTTAGATGCTATTCGTGCGGCTGTACTGAATATCGGCATGGCTGTGATTCAGTATGACCACACGGTAGCGTGTGCGAGATTGCTTTTATACAACAGTTCTATAAACAAGAAATGAATATCGAGGAAGTGAAATTTCAGACACCAATGTGACCAAATGTTCTGTTTATTTTTGCTCTGCTAATGTAAATGGATCCTAATGAAAGTACACTCACTTTAAAGCACGTCGGGGAATCTGGCTAGCGAGCTCACATTGATTTGTACATTCTCATTAAAGGGACTTCTAGTGAAACTAACTTCCCTTCATAGATTTCATCTTTCATATTTCACATCAAAAGTTATATTCGTGAAAAAAGTTTGCCAAAAATCATTTGCCATATCCACTGATTATGTCACCAACACTACCGTAGTAATGGTTTTGAACTGGAATTTTACGTGGTGCGTGGGGCGGCTGTGGCACAGTTGGTCGAGCGGGTTGTCCACTAATCGTAGGGTTGGCTGTTCGATTCCCGGCCCGGGTGACTCCACATGCCGAAGTGTCCTTGGGCAAGACACTGAGTTGCTCCCCAAGTTGCTCTCGATGGCAAGCTAGCGCCTTGCATGGCAGCTACCATTGGTGTGTGTGTATATAAATGAGAGCCAGTGTAAAGTTTTTTGGATAAAAGCGCTATATAAGTGCACATTTACATAAGCTGGACCCTGCTGGGGGTGTGGGGGGAGAAAGTTCTAATGGTTTCCACTACAAGTGCCATTACAAACCATCAGTTAACCATCACCACATGTCAGTTAACCATTACCACATGTCATGTTCTGTTCGTCTTTAATGGTATCCACTAGACATAACATTCCACCAGTTTACCTGTAACAAATTACCTGTAGAGACCTATAGGGACCATTAAAGTCTCCATCAAAACAAATACAATTCCCCTTATAACCATTAAAACCATTACAACTTCTATGAGGGTATTGGTTTTTGTTGGGGTTTTTTTCCAGTAGCTGTGTGATACACACTGTGAAAAGTCCCAGTGTGGTTATAGAAAATATAAGCTCTCTTTGAACACCGTTCAAAGAAATCAAATCAGTGGACTAGACATGTTTCTAGCTGCATAGTTAGTTATCTAGCAATGGATACCCTTTATACATTATCCTGAGTGTTACCTACAGGCTGTTTAGATTTATTTCACACAGCAGGCAATCATTACTAAGCATCTTACGTTTAATACAGAACTTTAATGTTGTAAACAATGAGATTGATTGATTGGTATATTTTACTGTTTTACTATTTTTTTTAGCATTCTGAATAAATATTTTATTTTATTGTTTGTTGTATTGTGTGAGATGTTCTGAGCTACTGGGATCTTGAATTTCCCATTGGGGATCAATAAAGCATCTATCTATCTATCTATCTATCTATCTATCTATCTATCTATCTATCTATCTATCTACAGTGGTGTGAAAAAGTGTTTGCCCCCTTCCTCATTTCCTGTTCCTTTGCATGTTTGTCACACTTAAGTGTTTCGGAACATCAAACCAATTTAAACAATAGTCAAGGACAACACAAGTAAACACAAAATGCAATTTGTAAATGAAGGTGTTTATTATTAAAGGTGAAAAAAAATCCAAACCATCATG
>CM022766.1:6410869-6418369 GCA_012411365.1 Ameiurus melas
ACATTTTCTACAGACGTCTCTCCTTCACTTTCTTTCTTTCTTTCTTTCTTTCTCGCTCACTTTCCCAGAAACACTCGCACACACGCACATACATATTCACTCCATGCCCGTGGTCCTTTATGATTAGAGGACAGATGGTGTCCTGTCTTAAAGCACTTCTTGTCTCTCCTTTTTTTTTTTTCTTCCTCCGGACAGGGGAGAGGGGCTCTTGGGAAAGTGACCTAAACGAGGTGAAAGCTTTAGTGAGGCTTGAGTGGATCTTAAGAGAGAGAAAGATGGGGGACTCGGTGGGTTTGTTGGTCCAACAAAGAGGGTGGAGGTGAAAGACTGAGACAAAGACGGTGCAAGGGAAAAAAAGAGAAGAAAGAATGGAACAGGGAGAGGAGGAGGAAAAGAAGATAATTGGTATATTGGTTTATTGGTGTTATTAAGCTGGTTTTACTCTGCGTGTTTATCTCTGATTAATTGGTTGTGATATTGAGGCAATGGAGAGCGATAAAAAATGACTGTTTCGTTAATAAACTGGGTTCTGTCTGGTTCATGGAAAAATAGTCTGTGATCATTGAAAGCACTGGAAATCACACACACACACACAAATACATTCATGACCCAAACTACCAGAACTCTACCAATAAATCTTCCTCTTTCCAGATTTCCATCCATGTTTTTATTATGCATTGTAAACAGGTTTGTGTGAGGCTGCACTGACCTGACTGAGATTCACTACGTTAACCAACACTCATGCTACAAACCAATTTACTCCGGCTTTTATCTCCTGTACCATGCACATTAGCACTGAACCAGGCAGATATATACTGCCGTTTGAATCTGAAGTTCAGCCATTTATATTGATTTGGCCTGATATACTCCAGCTTTAACCTGTAGTGTAACCATCCACATCGATTTGTCCAGATTTACTCCAGGTCTAATCGCGGGTGGGGCCCATCTATATTGATCAGCTAAGACTTTCATAGCACTAACCTTCTGCACTGCTCTGAATATTCCAGGAGCCTATAAAAGAGCTAAAAGGCCTCCCATATCACCACCTAAGTAGAAGTGACACTAGCCAGGCTAAATGCTGACATATTTTAGTATTTACTCTGAAAAGTTTCTCGGTAATGCTGACAACCTGACAAGCTTGAAGAGTAGAGAGCGAGGCTATGCATTTTCCCATTAACGCTTAACATGATCGCAGAGAGTAAGATGCTCCAACAGGAGTGACTAACATTGAAATATGGCTCAACTATTCATCATTAAGGCACTTGTAAAGAGATGCAAAGGTACTCAGTGACACATTTAGGATTTTCAAGCATTCTTGATATACTGTACGTTATACGTCCGTCCCCCGTCCCGTCCCCCATACCGAATGAAGCCGTTGCTGAAAAAAGCAAGGAAATATCTCATCTGTTCATGTGAAACCACAACTACAGAGTAGTTATTTTCACACAACACCTGTCCTTAACTCATTAAGCAAAGCGTTTCAGGATGAGATCGTAACTATTTTTGATTAGCAGTAAAAAAAAATATTTTAAAAATGAAAAAAAATGAAATTAAAATTAAAACCTGGGCTTGAGCAATATTCTCTCTTATAACAAGGATTTGAGAGCATAAATATTATATTTAACATCATAGCAAAGTGTTTGTTTATCCAGTCCATCCAATGCTAATTGCCGTGTTTATGATTGTGTTCGTCTTTGACAGACACCTAATAGAATATAAAGTTCAAGCTGTTGTCTTTCGGTTATATTGGGTCTTCCACAGCTTCGTTTTCCAGGCTGTGAATGCACTCAGTCATTAAATTAGCGTGTTAGCAGTGTTCTAACATCGAGCTTAGGAGAAACATCCGGCTGTAATTGAATCCCTGACAAGTTCCAAGTTTCGTAATAACTAGTTGCTTAAGCGTCTCAACCAAAGACAGGCTCCCGTTATGTAAATAATACCCTTATTATGCCGCTAATTATGACATCCTGTGCAGGCAACAGAGCCCTGGGATTACCCTGGTGATGTAGAGATGTGTTTTCCATTTCAGTATACATAGTGGGGTCCAAAAGTCTGAGACCGCAATCAAAATCTGGGATTAAAAAAGAAAGAAAGAAAGAAAGAAAGAAAGAAAGAAAGAAAGAAAGAATGAAACCAGAATGTTTTACAAGGGAAATATTCTTGGTTCTGCACTATTTCTAGGTCCCCGTTTAAATGTAAGCAAATGTTTGATGTTGACCCTGTTAACTGTTTTGTATCTGCTAGGCTACACAAGGTCCGACTTTCCTCATGCCTAATCTCTTCTGTTGAAGCACGTGATCAGATGACATTCTGATGGACCTGCTCTAAAAATGTCATTAAAGCAAACAGGGGGGACGAACCAAAAACTAAGACTCTGAAATTCAGGTAAATATTTCAATATTTTTCAATATTTCAACCCCCAAATATTCATTACTACCACCACCATCCAACCCTTCCCCCCTTCCCCCCAAGCAAATCAATATATCAGCCAATATATTTTCTTTTTGATTTCCTTTGTGTTCTCCTCACTCCCCTGATAGAATGATCCCCACACGGCACAGTTTACTGTTTAAACCTTTTGCGTTGGTTTTTTATTACTGATGCTGAGCAGTATCGCGGTTTCGGTTCGGCTGCTCACTCACACACCTGCTGCAGACTCACACACACGCAGCGAGGACGCAGAATGACGCGGTCATGCGCCCCTACTGGTCTTAAATGGAAATACTCCCAGATCATCTCAAGAGGTGACGCGCAATACAAGGGATCGCACCAAACCGTGATCACCTGGGGCCCCGATTTACCAGATGGGCCCATCCGACATCAAGGTTTTCCGATTTCAGGTTTTCATTAGTATAATTAAAAGCGGTTTTTTTATTTTATTTTTTTTAAATACACCGTATCACAGTAATTTGCATAATTTCATCACGCGGCGATGGATTGAGCAGAACTCAAGCACCGAAATGATTCGTATCCACAGGATTTCACGCTTTGCTCCAAAGTGCTCGTCGCTCACATTCTAGGCTACAGAAATGCAGAGAGTTTCTGAATACATACTAAGCATAAGCATAAGTCAAATGCATGACAGGAAGACATTCTGTAAAAAATAAATAAATAAATAAATAAATAAAGATAAGTCTCATTATTCTTGGTTGGACAGTTCCCAATATTCTCATGATTATGGTAATAGCGACTTCTCTGCGTGATTACTATTTCATAACACCATAACGTCTCATCACACGTTACATCGAAAGATGCGATTCGTTTTAATTAAATTAATAGAAAAAAGAGAAGAAAAAAAAAAGAAAGAACGCTACAGAGATTATAGTTGTGGTATAACATGGCACTTAGAAGGTATATTCGGGAGCCAAAAAAAGGGGCCAAATGTAAAGGTATGTTCTGCCTGACATTTTGTATTGCTGTACTATTAATGCTTTCCCAAGCTGAAACTGATCCAAACATACGTGAGGTCCACGATGGCCCAGAAGCGCGTAACTGGACCTACTGATCTGAGTGGAACTCATGAAACATGCGAGACAGGATCATATGAGGAGGTGATTGACGACGTTTGCAGCAAAGAAGTCAGGCAAAGTAAAAATGTCAAGAGAAGAAAAGATCTAGAAGAAATCTGTAGCCTTTCTGATCAGATTCTGCTCTGTGTGAATCGTGCTTATATATTATTTATATATATATATATATATATATATTTAGAAACACTCGCGCACTCACTCTCTCACTCGCTCACTCTCTCACTCACTCACTCTCTCACTCACTCACTTACTCGCTCACTCACTGTCTCTCTCTCTCACTCACTCGCTCACTCACTCACTCACACATTCTCTCTCTCACTCACTCGCTCACTCACTCACTCACTCACTCACACTCACTCTCTCACTCGCTCACTCAATCTCTCACTCACTCACTCAGTCACTCACTCACACTCACTCACTCACACTCACTCACTCACACTCACTCACTCACTCACTCACTCACTCACTCACTCCCTCACTCACTCTCTCACTCACTCACTCACTCGCTCACTCACGCTCTCACTCACTCACTCACTCACTCGCTCACTCACTCACTCTCTCGCTCACTCACTCACTCACTCACTCACTCACTCGCTCACTCACTCACTCACTCAC
The DNA here is from genome assembly GCA_012411365.1 of Ameiurus melas. Classification (NCBI taxonomy): domain Eukaryota; kingdom Metazoa; phylum Chordata; class Actinopteri; order Siluriformes; family Ictaluridae; genus Ameiurus; species Ameiurus melas. The sequence continues at coordinate 6,415,012 of CM022766.1, forward strand.
TCACTCACCACTCACACTCACTCACTCACACTCACACTCACACTCACTCACACCACACCTCACACCACACTCACTCACACTCACTCACCACCACAACACTCACTCACCACACTCACACTCACTCACTCACTCACTCACTCACACTCTCACTCACTCACTCACACACTCGCCACTCACACTCACTCACTCACTCACTCACTCACTCACTCGCTCACTCACTCACTCACTCACACACTCGCTCAATCACTCGCTCGCTCACTCGCTCGCTCACTCACTCGCTCACTCTCTCACTCACTCGCTCACTCACTCGCTCACTCACTCTCTCAGTCACTCACACACTCACTCGCTCGCTCGCTCACTCGCTCGCTCGCTCACTCTCTCACTCACTCACTCACTCACTCACTCACTCACTCACTCACTCGCTCACTCCTCTCTCACTCACTCGCTCACTCGCTCACTCACTCACTCACTCGCTCACTCGCTCACTCACTCTCTCACTTACTCGCTCGCTCGCTCACTCACTCACTCACTCACTCACTCACTCACTCACTCACTCGCTCACTCACTCGCTCACTCTCTCGCTCGCTCACCCGCTCACTCACTCGCTCTCTCACTCGCTCACTCACTCGCTCACTCGCTCACTCGCTCTCTCACTCGCTCACTCACTCACTCTCTCACTCACTCAGCTTCTCACTCGCTCACTCGCTCACTCGCTCTCTCACTCACTCACTCACTCTCGCTCACTCACTCTCTCACTCGCTCACTCACTCTCTTACTCACTCGCTCACTCACTTGCTTACTCACTCGCTCACTCGCTCTCTCACTCGCTCACTCGCTCGCTCTCTCTCTCACTCGCTCACTCACTCACTCTCTCACTCACACACTCGCTCACTCACTCTCTCACTCGCTCACTCGCTCACTCGCTCGCTCACTCTCTCACTCGCTCACTCGCTCACTCGCTCACTCACTCTCTCACTCACTCGCTCACTCACTCGCTCACTCTCTCACTCACTCACTCACTCGCTCACTCACTCACTCACTCACTCACACATTCTCTCTCTCACTCACTCGCTCACTCACTCTCTCACTCACTCACTCACTCACTCACACTCACTCTCTCACTCGCTCACTCACTCTCTCACTCACTCACTCAGTCACTCACTCACACTCACTCACTCACTCACACTCACTCTCTCACTCGCTCACTCACTCTCTCACTCACTCACTCACTCTCTCACCTCACTCACTCACTCACTTTCTCACTCACTCACTCTCTCACTCACTCTCACACTCACTCGCTCACTCACTCACTCACCACTCACTCACTCACTCTCTTACTCATTCACTCACTCACTCACACTCACTCACTCGCTCACTCACTCTCTCACTCACTCACTCGCTCACTCGCTCACTCACTCACGCACTCACTCACTCACTCACTCACGCACTCACTCGCTCACTCACTCGCTCATAAAATAATTTATATTTTAGCTACATAGTACAGCCATTTTTCCCTTTTCTTGGTGGAAATATGGGCACTTAATTTTTTTTATTTTGATATAAAGTCATATGAGATCAGAAACAGGACACCACAAACTCCTCAATCCTGAAGACTATCCAGTGATGACTGTTACAAAGTGTTCACACTGGAGACTCCTTCACCATGTACACCATTTCTTTATTACATAAAAGCACTGTTTTAAAATCTGTTCATGATTAGGCTTAGATTATGTAGAGTCACACAATCCCTGTATATACTTTATGTTGTCCCTATAGAAATGAAAACATGTTAGAATGAGCGCATTAATATTAACTGAAACATTAACTGCTATTGTCAACAGCAGTGCTGTTATGTGAGATCAATCCACACCGTCTGAGTTGAGAATTCAACCATAGTGTTGCATAAATAGTTTTCATGTGACGGCAATATAATCCAACAGGTCGTACGAACAGCTCGGATTCCCCACCAAACGAGAGGCACTGTGCTGCAGAGAAAGACGTTGATCAAATCAGTTTTTCGGAACCAGAAGGGAGATGATCAGTAGTTAAACCATTTGAACTGAGACCACATCACAGCGGAAGAGTCTGGTATTTATTTACAAATGCTGTATCCTGCTGAACGGTATCTTCACCTCGACAAATATCAACATTCCCATTCAAAATAAGTCTAATTATTGTATATCTGTTTAGTTTAGAGAGTTGGTATGGTGGTGCAGCAGGTTGCTGCCTCACCGCTCCACAGCTTGACCCTGAGCTCATGTTCTCTTCATGTCTGCATGGGTTTCCTCAGCGTTCTCCGGTTTCCTCCTACCTCCCAGAAACATTCCAGTGGCTCGTAGATCTGCATCAAGGGTTTCTGCATCCTCTGCGACCCAGACTAGGATAAATCTCTTACTGAAGATGCTTCGATTCAAAATGTAACTTTATTTACAAAACATCCTTTAGATGATTGCCATTTCTTCGTAAAGTAAACACACAATCCCTACTTTGGCTCCCAGTTTGGGAAGAGTGTCACGCAGGGACGGACTTAGAACTAGGCAAAGGTGCACGACCCCAGAAACCAAAGGTGCCCTAAAAATGCAAACTTTACATATTTTAAATTATAGCTAAATTTATAGCTGAAAATGTGAATATCGATGTAAAAACATTGGAATCGTTCATATCGCTGTTATTTCAGCAGCGTCAATTCAAACCTCATCCCCCAACCCCAACTGAACAGGGCCCCATTCCTATATTTTGCCCCTAAGTCACCAAATTCGCCCCTGGTGTCGTGTGTGATGTGCTTACCGTGCTTCCTGTTAAAGTCCATCACAACCTCTTGACAGCTTCCTGATCCAGCCATGAGAAAGTTTTCAATACGGATTTCTTTTTTCAAAGGCGTTCTATAGATGTATTATGGAAACTAAATATGAAACGTTTTGTAACCTATGTATGGAGACTTGTGGGACACTTGTCGGACTTTATGAGGTACAGTCATTGTAGTATAACATTACAAGTATAGAAATATGGAAAGACAGTCATTAAATGTCTTTTCTTGCGAGCAGCCTGGCCTGATTAATACTGTAACTGTTGTGTTCGTTGGTGTGGTGGTGCTTGAGTAAGAGTGAATGGGACATTTTAAAATAAAAATACGTTATTCCATGGCTGAGGGGAAAAGAACCCTTTGGTCTTAGTTAGCTGAGAATTCACAGATCAGTCCCATTATGATTTGCAGAATGGACAGGTCTATATAAAGCTATCGAGCTTGGAGGACTGGATCTGGCGAGATGCAAGGCAACATTTGTGAAGGTGGTCTGGTGTGTGTGTGTGTGTGTGTGTGTGTGTGTGTGTGTGTGTGTGTGTGTGGGTGTGTGTGTGT
>CM022766.1:6423369-6425869 GCA_012411365.1 Ameiurus melas
GTGCCCACCTCCGACGACCTGGAGCACTTCGCCAAGCAGTTCAAGCAGCGGCGCATCAAGCTCGGTTTCACGCAGGCCGACGTGGGCTTGGCGCTCGGCACGCTTTACGGCAACGTGTTCTCGCAGACCACGATCTGTAGATTCGAGGCGCTGCAGCTCAGCTTCAAGAACATGTGCAAACTCAAGCCGCTGCTGAACAAGTGGCTCGAGGAGGCCGACTCCACTTCGGGCAGCCCCACGAGCCTGGACAAAATCGCCGCGCAGGGCAGGAAGAGGAAAAAGCGCACCTCCATCGAAGTGGGCGTCAAGGGCGCACTGGAGAGCCATTTCCTAAAGTGCCCTAAACCCGGTGCGGCAGAGATTAACGCTCTGGCGGACAGTCTGCAGCTGGACAAGGAGGTCGTGCGGGTCTGGTTCTGCAACAGGCGGCAGAAAGAGAAGCGGATGACGCCTCAGTGCGCTCCGTTAGCCGACAACAAGGACGTGTACGGGGACACGCCGCCGCACCACGGCGACCGGACACCAGTTCCGTGATTCTCTGGGGCGGCGGGGGGAATTTCCGTGATTTTTATTCACCACCTGCACAAGCTCGGACCGTGTCTTTGTCTCCGCTACAACGGCCCATTCACGGTGGCCCGAGCCGCACGAGAGCCTACGTGACACCGCATAGGTGTTGCATGTTGTTGCCCGAACAATGCGGACAAGGGCGGGCGACGGGGACGCATGTGCCGCATAAGACGCTCGCGCTTCACGGAAAGCCCAAACAGGCGCGGGGGGCCATGACAAAAACAATACGCTTCATTCAAGCTTAGGAGCCCAAGGATCTGTGAAAGCACGTCACATCGGGTTGGAGCAGAGAGCTGGGGAAAGGGCGTTCAAACACGCCATCTTCCCGTCAGGGCCACAAAACGTGTCAACACGCGCCGATGCGTCTGTCGTTCACTTATTATTATTATTATTATTATTATTATTATTATTATTATTATTATTATTATTATTATTATTATTATTGAGCTGTGTTCCAAGCTGAGCTTAGAGATGTAATGTGTTCAGTCTGCCTCTTTTGTGTAGTGCAGCCTGACGCTGGTGTTTAGGTCCTGATCATAACAAAAGGCTGCTAAGTGCTGTTTCCCAACACTGCACACTGCAAACCAGTCCGGCTTTATGCAGGTCACGCATTCACACTGCTGCTGTGCCGAGCACAAATCCTCGTCCAAGTGAGGTCTGATCACATACCAGCGTCGAGACGCGTCTACACAAACGATCTCTGCGCATTACCCCGAAATCTGAAGATAGGAGCGAGGAGCATAACCCAGGCGTGCAGAATTCCACCCAGTGTCATTAGAAGGACATTTGGGTTGTTTTTTTTTGTTTGTTTGTTTGTTTGTTTGTTTTTTTTGTTTTAGATGGTTTTATTTATTTATTTATTTATTTGTGTTTTAAAAGGGAATCTGGAAAATGTGGGATTTAAAAATAAAAGAAATGTAAAAAGAAAGAAAGAAAGAAAGAAAAAGGAGGCTATAGGTCCTGATGGTCATCGTGGTACTGTCTGACAACAGATAACTGGAGATTTTGTTCATCTTAATTAAATGAAGACCAAATTTGGGGACAGTTTGAAGGTAGGCCTAGGCCTTGGAGTGTTGTTTTTGTGTAGGTTAATTCATTACTTAATTAAACGAAACCAAAATGTTGTTGTTTTTTTAAAAGGAAAAACAAAAAAAGGAAGTCAGAAATTGAATTATTTTTCGCAGAGTAATAATATGCACAATGACAACATCAATAATAATAATAATAATAATAATAATAATAATAATAATAATAATAATAATAATAATAATAATAATACGCTATTACTGACCACGTCTTACTGTGATGGATTGAAATGATCTATAAGCTCCTTATTGCAGCGTCACCCTAATGTATATTTATACTTGTTTGTGTTTTTGTATTTATCTCTTGTTTAGGCAACCAAATTGTTCCTTTGACCCTCACTGTCCTCACAATGCGCCTTTCCTATACCTTGTTTCGATTGTCAATAGAAAATACCCGACACCAGCCCTGTGCTCAGGGTGGGAAGGGGTGGGTGGGGTGTGGTGGGGGTGGGGGGTATTTGGGGGGGTATCTAGTCTTTCTGATCACCGAAACAGTTATTTGACACATGGAAAAGAAGTATGCTCTAAGCTACTTGGGTCGTATTATTGTTGTTGTTGTTGTTCTTTTTTTGTACGGTTCTGTCGATATTGTTTGTTCTTGTCCGCTGATCTTGGCGCAGCCAAAGCACAACTTCCGTGTAGCTCTAGAGCCTGTGAGACGAGCAGTGATTCTGGATTTATTTTTATTATTATTATTATTATTATTATTATTATTATTATTATTATTATTATTATTATTTTGAATAATACTTGACTGACAACTTGCACAATTTTTAATATCTTTTTTTTGTCATTAAAGGAAATACTTTAAATACAAAATATGCTAGTGCGTGAATTAACGGTAGTGA
>CM022766.1:6428369-6533369 GCA_012411365.1 Ameiurus melas
ACAGCACAGCAGAGTGAAATTAGCACAGCTATATTTAATGAAATATTCTTTGAGTACGTGTTTTCACACAGTCATTCATCTCTAGTTACTATACACCCAGAGGAAGAACCTAATTCATCTTATTTTACAGTGGTCTTCATCGTATACATACAATCCCCTTCCCAGTAAAGTATGTACATTGTATGCGAGAAGTCCAGACGAGGATCATCATACACAAAACACAGAATTTGCAACGTTTAGAGTTGACTAGCTCTGTCTCACACACACACACACACACACGCACACGAACAAGATGAGGTTAATCTTTCGACCTCGGTTTATTGTTTGGACCCGTTTCCTGTCGCTCCTCTTCCCACTTCTGTACGTGATTTTATTTGGTTTCTTGGTGGCTTCCGTTGCTTTCTACATTCATTTCCCGTTGTGTTTTGTCCCCGCACCCCAACACAAGAGCCTCTACCTTCCGAACTGTTCACTGTTTATATACACACACTGGATGTGGACTTGTCTGCGCCGAGATTAATAGTAGGGAAACGTTCGGGTTGCACATTTACACGACCAGAAAACCGAAGATTGTTCTAAAATAATATCCCACCATTAAACTCTTTCACATCACATTTATAACAGATTTCTCGTCAAACCTGCCGGACCTACACGGTAGATATTTTGAGAATACACTCCCCAAATTGCCCAGACTACTATAATTCTAGATCGACTTCCCTGTTCAGCCTTTGTTTTCGCCACACTCAGCGCTCCTCTCTCTCTCTCTCTCTCTCTCTCTCTCTCTCTCACAGACACACACACTCACACAGGACATCAAGAAGACAATATCTGGCCAATGTGGGATTAGTTCTAACTTTTAACCTGCACGCAATTCAAACCACTCACACCATTTACCCCATTCCCCAAGCAAAATATATATATATATATATATACACAGTTTAAATCAATGTTTTACATTAAAAAAAAATATAGATTAAAAATAAGAAAACCACCAAAATAAATATACATCATTTGAATAAACAATACATCAACATAACCAGTACATTGATAATGAATAAACAGGAGAAATAGAAATAAATGATATCAGTTGCATCAGGCACAGGATTGAAGATGTACGACTATATCCAAAGGCTGTGGAGCTCCCAGGGCTGAAATACACTGCAGTGGTCTACTCATGTAGACACACACACACACACACACACACACACACACACACACACAGAGAGAGAGAGAGAGAGAGAGAGAGAGAAAGAAAGTGCGAGAGAGAGAGAGAGAGAGAGAGAGAGAGAGAGAGAGGATGAGAAACTGCAATAAAGAGAAAAAAAACGAACACAGGCAAAACAAAGAGACTCACTCAAAGCGAAAAAACAAAACAAAAACAAAACCCCAGGTTGCACCACCGACTATATAAAATGCTCAGGTGTGTCCCGTAACCAAGATCTCGGTTAAGTTCTGAGTGTGTTGTTTATTTGGCACAATCAATGCCACAATAATGCCGCTTTAATAGTACGCACGAGCGTACGGATCTGTCACTCAAAGCCCAGTTACAGTTAAAGCCCCACGTTTTCGAAGGTGTGTGTCTAAGCTGCTGTCGCTGTTCAGATCGCTGCAGAGGTTATGGAATAAACCTGTGTGTGTGTGTGTGTGTGTGTAAGCCACCCATGAGACAACTGCCTCGAAAGTATGTGCATTCATCCATGACTATGACTCATTCATGCAGCAGATGGACACACACACACACACACAAATAATCCTTCCCTATCCAGCACCATGTATAGTGAATTTCCACAATAAAGTCACGAGTGATGAATTGCCGCTTTCACTTCTTGAAGAATTCGACGGAAACTTGAGAAAAGTGAACACACATCATGCGAAGACGAGAAAGTTTGTTTACTTTTAGTCAACAGTTCTATAAATCTAGGATTCCTGAACACACAACTTAAGCAAATATTCTTCCATCTATCCATTTTCCATAACGCTTATCCTACACAGGGGAGCCTTGAGCCTATCCCAGGGAACTAGGGGCATGAGGTGGGGGACAGCCTGGATGGGGTGACAACCCATCGAAGGGTACAATCGCACACAGACTACGCACAGTTTGGAAACGCCAATCAGCCTACAATGCATGTTTTTGGATTTGAGGAAACCGGAGTACCCGGAGAAAACATGCAAACTCGACAGAAACAGGGGGCGGAGGTGGGATTCGATCCCCCAACCCCTAGAAGAATGGATTCATCACGTGGGATCAATTCAACCGCAATTCAACACGGGATTTTATCGGGAGACTGAATAATATCCGGGTCTGGTCTAGTCTCCAGTGGAGTCGAACGTAATCAAGAGGTCCTACTTGGAATATTAAAATAAATAAATAAATAAATAAAGCTTTGAATAAAAGGGAAGGACGGTCTTAAACATGCAGTACAGGTGTCTGCTGTTTGACAAACACGTGCATTAGTCTCTCGGTCGAAACAAGGACAACTAGAACGAACAGTGATTTCCTGCGTTACGCTGTTGATCACGAGTTTACTCAGTAAAAGTCCCTGCAACATCATACGGAGAAATCCTAATCAGATGATCCAGCCGTACAGCGCTAAATCTTATAAATACCCGTGGCCGTGGCAATTCAACAACAGACAAAATGTCTCCCTTCGGTCTTTACAACATTAGAACCACCTGCCGAATATTGACTAGGTCTCCACAAGACCTCTGAAGGTGTGCTGAGGTATCTGGTACCAAAACGTTAGCAGCAGATCCTTTAAGTCCTATAAGTTGTGAGGTGGGACCTCTATGGATCAGACTTGTTTGTCCAGAACATCCCACAGACGCTCGATCAGATTGGGATCTGGGGATTTTAGAGGCCGAGTCAACACGTTGAACTCTTTGTCATGTTCCTCAAACGTTTCCTGAACAATTTTTGCAGTGTGGCAGGGCGCATTATCCTGCTGAAAGACGTCACTGACGTTACGGGTGTGCTTGGTCTGAAACAGTGTTTAGCTAGGTGGTACGTGTCAAAGTAACATCCACATGAATGCCAGGACCCAAGATTTCCCAGCAGAACAATGCCCGGAGCATCACACTGCCTCCACCAGCCTGACCCTGTCAAAGTCGCTCGGATCCACATCAACTTCGAGAACTGACTGTTCACTTGCTGCCTAATATATCAATATCCCACCCTTTGACAGGTGCCACTGTAATGAAATAATCAAATGTTATTCGCCTCACCTGTCAGTGGTTTTAATGTTATGGCTGATCGGTGTATAATTTAGTACTAGCGTACAGCTCATGCATGCATCGACTAAAACACAAAGCGGATGGATCACGTAGACAAACATGACAAGAATCAGTCAGGTCTTAAGACAAGCCAGTGCAAGTTCCAGAATGATTCATGTGTTAAAAAGAAATAATAGATAAATAAACAAACAACATCCTTATCGCATATATACCTATATGCGAATACTTGATAATACACACACATTTCCATTCACTTCCTTCAGTTACAACGATCACTTTGCTCGGATCGGATTGTTGTATAAAACGTCACTCTTCTTTCGCGTTTTTTTTTGTTTTTAAAGGGACAAAAGTATCTGTTTTCCATCAGAATCTGGGCAGTTTATGCTACCAGGATCACAAGCCTGGGTGACTTGAAAGGTCGAAAGGAAACCGTATCAAATGCTCTCCGAATCCAAACGTATACTGATACCCATACGATAACGCATCTTAAGACAGGAAGAGGCTTTTTTTTTTTTTTTCCTCAACATGGCGACAGAACGATGAGTAACAGTGATCTGTCAGGACGGAGGGAATGATTCAGCAGTGGCGTCATGCACTCCCTTGGCTGGCTTTCTCTCCATCTCTTTTTGTTTTGTTTTTCAAATCCTTTCCTTTCGTGCTGATTGGACTTGCTTGACATTTCTTGGGTTTCTCTCTTTTCCCCCCTTATCCCTTTATTTTCCCTGCTACCTAATTACCTCAAACGTATTTCCATGCAAGTAGGGCTGGGTAACAATATGACTTCAAGACATCTGAGGACGTTCACGATACAAACTGTGTATCGTGGTTATCTAGTTTGATCGACGAAATGGCTGTTAAACTGTGATGCAGTATTTCATTTGTTGCTAAGAAAATCAATAAATAAATAAAATAAATAAAGGAGACGGAGGCAGAAATGAAAATTCAGTACAAAAATAGATTTTATGTCCAATCGGTCACATGTCATGTGATGCCGGTCAATGTTTATACCTCCCAGACCGTTTAACGTTATGTCAACGCCATATTATAGGCTAATATACTAATCATACCCAGCCCTACTTGCAGGTAAACAGGAGATTCATCAGCTTTCCCATCGTCCGTGATAATATTGCACACCTTTCTTACTTCGCTTGCTGTACTCATCCCTTTTGTGCAGCCAGAGTTCTCAGAAGCCCCGTCGTCCTCAGAAAGGCGAACTCGATCCTTAGTGAGAGGGGCTTAACGGAGGGCAGAGATGCCTGAGAAGCGGCATCGTGACGGACGAGTCGGTTAGCACTTGGTCTGCTCCATCTCTGAGTACTCGGCGTCCATGTCGGAGTCGAAGAGCGAGTGTCCAGTGCGATCACTGTCCAGCGAGTGTGAGGTGTCGGAGCGCGAGAGGCTGCTGGGCTCCTCCGGGAAACCGTCGGTGTGTGAAAACAGGCCCAGGTCAAGCAGCTGAGACGGAGAGTGCGGCTCTTCACTCGAGCCATCGCAGTAGAAGTCATCGACGTCCACGAACCACTCGGGCCAAAATTTCCTCCGGATGCGCTCGCAGTACATGGCTAGATTAATGAACTCGCCTGTACAGACGATAAGAGAAAGTAATTATTATTACACAGCAGATGACTTCGGACTTTTCAGAATTGCAACTAACTGTCTCAACCCTGAACTCTTACGAACTCCTTCGTCTGTTTGTTATGCTTCTTTATCCCACAGTGAGCTGGAATCCTCTAATCTGATCGGGCAGAAAGCGTGGGTTACTTTCGCATAACAGCACGGCTCGGACAGTAGCTCCAGCTGTAACGTGAAGGACAGGTTAATATCAATGCACTCGTTAGAACACGTTACTGTTTCTATAGTGACAAAGACTTGTACGGCGGACGCGCCACCTAATCCACGATCAATAACAAACGCAGTTTAGAAACCGTGTTGTTTAATCAAATCGAATCTAGAATCGGTAAATGTGTTGACGTTAGCTGTTAGGAGATATCTATGTAACGTTTATGGAAGGAGTCTCGGGTGGAAGCGCATTGTTCCGGTCACGCTGCTTTGCAAAGTTTCCCAGAATGAGAAACGTTAGGACGGAGGAGTTTTTTTGCTTTCTGGATTCGCTGTCAAATAGCATGCTGTTTTGGTTTTTTTTTGAGAACGAGACAGAGAGAGTGAGAGAGAGGAGGGGGGAGAGAGGGAGAGAAAGTGAGAGGGAGAGAGAGTGAGTGTGTGAGAGAGAAAGAGAGAGAGAGAGAGAGAGAGAAGAAGGAGAGAAGAGAGAGAGAAGAGAGAGAGAAGAGAAAGAGAGAGAGAGACAGAGAGAGACAGAGAGAAAGAGAGAAAAGAGAGAGAAAGAGAGAGAAGAAGAGAGAGAGAGAGAGAGAGAGAGAGAGAGAGAGAGAGAGAGAAAGAAAGAGAGAGAGACAGAGAGAGACAGAGAGAAAAGAGAGAGAGAAGAGAGAGAGAAAGAGAAAGACAGAGAGAGAAAAAAGAGTGAGAGAAAGAGAGAAAGAGAGAGAAAGAGAGACAGAGAGAAAGAGAGTGAGAGAAAAGAGAAGAGAAAGAAGAGAGAAAGAGAGAGAGGAGAGAGGGAAACAGAAAGAGAGAGAAAGAGAGAGAGAGACAGAGAGAGAGAGAGAGAGAGAGAGAGAGAGAGAGAAAGAGAGAGAGAGAGAGAGAGAGAGGGGTTGGTGAGGAAATAACTGTTTATTGCACCTATAACACAAGTGAGAACAGATTCCCCAACATTAAATCTACTGTAACTCCAAAACCATTCAGGTATGTGACGTGCTACTCGTTAATAAATTAAACACTGTAATCGTTAGCAAACCGCTGTGGTGCACTGTAAAAGGAATAACATGGTCTACACTGTAAGAGGAATAACATGGTGTATACTGTAAGAGGAATAACATGGTCTACACTGTAAGAGGAATAACATGGTGTATACTGTAAGAGGAATAACATGGTGTATACTGTAAGAGGTATAACATGGTGTATACTGTAAGAGGAATAACATGGTCTACACTGTAAGAGGAATAACATGGTATATGTTATACTGTAAGAGGTATAACATGGTTACACTGTAAGAGGAATAACATGGTGTATACTGTAAGAGGAATAACATGGTCTACACTGTAAAGAGAATAACATGGTGTATACTGTAAGAGAATAACATGGTTACACTGTAAGAGGAATAACATGGTCTACACTGTAAGAGGAATAACATGGTGTATACTGTAAGAGGAATAACATGGTGTACACTGTATGAAGATAAATAGTGTATACTGTAAGAGGAATAACATGGTCTACACTGTAAGAGGAATAACATGGTGTATACTGTAAGAGGAATAACATGGTCTACACTGTAAGAGGAATAACATGGTGTATACTGTAAGAGGAATAACATGGTCTACACTGTAAGAGGAATAACATGGTGTATACTGTAAGAGGAATAACATGGTCTACACTGTAAGAGGAATAACATGGTGTATACTGTAAGAGGAATAACATGGTCTACACTGTAAGAGGAATAACATGGTCTATACTGTAAGAGGAATAACATGGTGTATACTGTAAGAGGAATAACATGGTCTACACTGTAAGAGGAATAACATGGTCTACACTGTAAGAGGAATAACATGGTCTACACTGTAAGAGGAATAACATGGTCTACACTGTAAGAGGAATAACATGGTCTACACTGTAAGAGGAATAACATGGTGTACACTGTAAGAGGAATAACATGGTCTACACTGTAAGAGGTATAACATGGTCTACACTGTAAGAGGAATAACATGGTCTACACTGTAAGAGGAATAACATGGTCTACACTGTAAGAGGAATAACATGGTGTATACTGTAAGAGGAATAACATGGTCTACACTGTAAAAGGAATAACATGGTCTACACTGTAAGAGGAATAACATGGTGTATACTGTAAGAGGAATAACATGGTCTACACTGTAAGAGGAATAACATGGTCTACACTGTAAGAGGAATAACATGGTGTATACTGTAAGAGGTATAACATGGTCTACACTGTAAGAGGAATAACATGGTGTATACTGTAAGAGGAATAACATGGTCTACACTGTAAGAGGAATAACATGGTGTACACTGTAAGAGGAATAACATGGTCTACACTGTAAGAGGTATAACATGGTCTACACTGTAAGAGGAATAACATGATGTATACTGTAAGAGGAATAACATGGTGTACACTGTAAAAGGAATAACATGGTCTACACTGTAAGAGGAATAACGTGGTGTATACTGTAAGAGGAATAACATGGTCTACACTGTAAGAGGAATAACATGGTCTACACTGTAAGAGGAATAACATGGTGTATACTGTAAGAGGAATAACATGGTCTACACTGTAAGAGGAATAACATGGTCTACACTGTAAGAGGAATAACATGGTGTATACTGTAAGAGGAATAACATGGTCTACACTGTAAGAGGAATAACATGGTGTATACTGTAAGAGGAATAACATGGTGTATACTGTAAGAATAAATGGTTACACTGTAAGAGAACATGTGTAATAAATGGATGTAAGAGGAATAACATGGTTGTATACTGTAAGAGGAATAACATGGTGTACACTGTAAGAGGAATAACATGGTCTACACTGTAAGAGGAATAACATGGTGTATACTGTAAGAGGAATAACATGGTCTACACTGTAAGAGGATAACATGGTGTATACTATAAGAGGAATAACATGGTTATATAGAATAAGTGATAAGAATATGGTATATATTAAGAGGAATAACATGGTGTATACTGTAAGAGGAATAACATGGTTTTTAAAATTATACTGTAAGAGGAATAACATGGTTTATACTGTAAGAGGAATAACATGGTCTACACTGTAAGAGGAATAACATGGATTGTATACTGTAAGAGGAATATATGGTTACACTGTAAGAGGAATAACATGGTGTACACTGTAAGAGGAATAACTTTTTACTGTAAACATGGTGTATACTGTAAGAGGAATAACATGGTCTACACTGTAAGAGGAATAACATGGTGTATATATAAGAGGAATAACATGTTACCTATAAAAGGAATAACATGGTGTATACTGTAAGAGGAATAACATGGGTATACTGAGAATAACATGTCACTGTAAGAGGAATAACATGGTTATACTGTAAGAGGAATAACATGGTCTACACTGTAAGAGGAATAACATGGTGTATACTGTAAGAGGAATAACATGGTCTACACTGTAAGAGGAATAACATGGTGTATACTGTAAGAGGAATACATGGTGTATACTTAAGATAACATGGTCTACACTGTAAAGAGGAATAACATGGTCTACACTGTAAGAGGAATAACATGGTGTATACTGTAAGAGGAATAACATGGTCTACACTGTAAGAAGGAATAACATGGTCTACACTGTAAGAGGAATAACATGGTGTATACTGTAAGAGGAATAACATGGTCTACACTGTAAGAGGAATAACATGATGTATACTGTAAGAGGAATAACATGGTGTACACTGTAAGAGGAATAACATGGTCTACACTGTAAGAGGTATAACATGGTCTACACTGTAAGAGGAATAACATGATGTATACTGTAAGAGGAATAACATGGTGTACACTGTAAAAGGAATAACATGGTCTACACTGTAAGAGGAATAACGTGGTGTATACTGTAAGAGGAATAACGTGGTCTACACTGTAAGAGGAATAACGTGGTCTACACTGTAAGAGGAATAACATGGTGTATACTGTAAGAGGAATAACGTGGTCTACACTGTAAGAGGAATAACATGGTCTACACTGTAAGAGGAATAACATGGTGTATACTGTAAGAGGAATAACATGGTCTACACTGTAAAAGGAATAACATGGTGTATACTGTAAGAGGAATAACATGGTCTACACTATAAAAGGAATAACATGGTGTATACTGTAAGAGGAATAACATGGTGTATACTGTAAGAGGAATAACATGGTCTACACTGTAAGAGGAATAACATGGTGTATACTGTAAGAGGAATAACATGGTGTATACTGTAAGAGGAATAACATGGTGTATACTGTAAGAGGAATAACATGGTCTACACTGTAAGAGGAATAACATGGTGTATACTGTAAGAGGAATAACGTGGTCTACACTGTAAGAGAATAACATGGTGTATACTGTAAGAGGAATAACATGGTGTATACTGTAAGAGGAATAACATGGTCTACACTGTAAGAGGAATAACATGTGTATACTGTAAGAGGAATAACATGGTCTACACTGTAAGAGAATAACATGTCTACACTGTAAGAGGATAACATGTGTATACTGTAAGAGATAACATGTTACATGTAAGAGGATATGGTTATATGTAAGAGAATAACATGTGTATACTGTAAGGGAATAACATGGTTACATGTAAGAGGAATAACATGGTCTACACTGTAAGAGGAATAACATGGTTACACTGTAAGATAACATTGTTACTGTAAGAGAAATGGTTATACTGTAAGAGAATAAATGGTCTTGTAAGAGAATAACTGTGTATACTGTAAGAGGAATAACATGGTCTACACTGTAAAAGGAATAACATGGTCTACACTGTAAGAGGAATAACATGATGTATACTGTAAGAGGAATAACATGGTGTATACTGTAAGAGGAATAACATGGTGTATACTGTAAGAGGAATAACATGGTCTACACTGTAAGAGGAATAACATGGTGTATACTGTAAGAGGAATAACATGGTCTACACTGTAAGAGGAATAACATGGTGTATACTGTAAGAGGAATAACATGGTGTATACTGTAAGAGGAATAACATGGTCTACACTGTAAGAGGAATAACATGGTGTATACTGTAAGAGGAATAACATGGTCTACACTGTAAGAGGAATAACATGGTGTATACTTGTAGAGGATAAGTGGTTAACTGTAATTTAATGTAGAGAATAACATGGTTAACTGTAAGAGGAATAACATGTGTATACTATAGAGGAATAACATGGTGTATACTGTAAGAGGAATAACATGGTCTACACTGCAAGAGGAATAACATGGTGTATACTGTAAGAGGTACATGTCTACACTGTAAAAGGAATACATGGTTACACTGTAAGAGAATAACATGTGTATACTGTAAGAGGAATAACATGGTGTATACTGTAAGAGGATAACATGGTCTACACTGTAGATAACATGTGATCTGTCATGTAAGAGATACATGGTACACTGTAAGAGGAATAACATGGTGTATACTGTAAGAGGATATTTTATGTATCTCATGTAAGAGAATAACATGGTGTATACTGTAAGAGGAATAACATGGTCTACACTGTAAAAGGAATAACATGGTGTATACTGTAAGAGGAATAACATGGTCTACACTGTAAGAGGAATAACATGGTCTACACTGTAAGAGGAATAACATGGTGTATACTGTAAGAGGAATAACATGATGTATACTGTAAGAGGAATAACATGGTCTACACTGTAAGAGGAATAACATGATGTATACTGTAAGAGGAATAACATGGTGTATACTGTAAGAGGAATAACATGATGTATACTGTAAGAGGAATAACATGGTCTACACTGTAAGAGGAATAACATGATGTATACTGTAAGAGGAATAACATGGTCTACACTGTAAGAGGAATAACATGGTCTACACTGTAAGAGGAATAACATGATGTATACTGTAAGAGGAATAACATGGTCTACACTGTAAGAGGAATAACATGGTGTATACTGTAAGAGGATACATTGTATACTGTAGAGGATAACATGGTGTATACTGTAAGAGGAATAACATGGTGTACTATGTAAGAGGAATAACATGTGTATACTGTAAAGTATATGGTGTATACTGTAAGAGGAATAACATGGTCTACACTGTAAGAGGAATAACATGGTGTATACTGTAAGAGGAATAACATGGTCTACACTGTAAGAGGAATAACATGGTGTATACTGTAAGAGGAATAACATGATGTATACTGTAAGATTTGGTTGTTATGTAAAGGAATACATGGTGTATGCATGAGGATAACATGGTGTATACTGTAAGAGGAATAACATGTGTATACTGTAAGAGGAATAACATGGTATACTGTAAGAGGAATAACATGGTCTCACTGTAAGAGGAATAACATGGTGTATACTGTAAGAGGAATAACATGGTGTATACTGTAAGAGGAATAACATGGTCTACACTGTAAGAGGAATAACATGGTGTATACTGTAAGAGGAATAACATGGTGTATACTGTAAGAGGAATAACATGATGTATACTGTAAGAGGAATAACATGGTCTACACTGTAAGAGGAATAACATGGTGTATACTGTAAGAGGAATAACATGGTGTATACTGTAAGAGGAATAACATGGTGTACACTGTAAGAGGAATAACATGGTGTATACTGTAAGAGGAATAACATGGTGTATACTGTAAGAGGAATAACATGGTCTACACTGTAAGAGGAATAACATGGTGTATACTATAAGAGGAATAACATGGTGTATACTGTAAGAGGAATAACATGATGTATACTGTAAGAGGAATAACATGGTGTATACTGTAAGAGGAATAACATGGTGTATACTGTAAGAGGAATAACATGGTGTATACTGTAAGAGGAATAACATGGTCTACACTGTAAGAGGAATAACATGGTGTATACTGTAAGAGGAATAACATGGTGTATACTGTAAGAGGAATAACATGGTCTACACTGTAAGAGGAATAACATGGTGTATACTGTAAGAGGAATAACATGGTGTATACTGTAAGAGGAATAACATGGTCTACACTGTAAGAGGAATAACATGGTGTATACTATAAGAGGAATAACATGGTTTTTAGAATGTTCCTTTCATGTTCCTGTCTTACATGTTCTAGAACATAGGTCGATTAACGGCACAAGTCATTACGTCACCGCGCCACGCTGTCCCTCAGAATTTCACGTATCGACATACAGTTGGTCTTTGTTATGGTACTGTATGATGTTCTGGGTGTTTTTATTTTTAATTTTACGTGTGGTTAATTATTAGTCGTGCTGTACATGCTAACAGACGACTGTTTGAAGCCGTGGGCCGTGTCCCAAACCGCATATTTACCGTCTATATAGTAGTTTATATACATGTATTTCAGCTACTATATACTGTAGTAGGTGAGTACACGGTTTCGGACACACCCGTGCTCTCCTGTTTGCCGTAAAACGGTTGAGCGCTGCCGTGTGTGATCGTGTCCTGTCGCAAAATGCAGTGAAAACTCTCACACGACGTTAATAGTGTGATTAAGGTGTGTACGTGTCTGTAATACACGTCCATAATGCGACTAAAACAGGAATACTCCACACGTCTTAATTCCATTTGTGTTTACTTCGAGTATGACTTTAATCTGATTAAGGTCATCAATAATATAAGAGATGCAGCGACCGGCCATAACATTAACACCACTGACAGGTGACGTGAATAGCGTTGATTATCACTGGGGTATATCAAGCAGCGAGTGGACCGTCCATACAGGAAGTCGACGTGTTGGAAACAGGAAAAATGGGCAAGCGTAAGGATCTGAGCGACTTCCACAAGAGACAATTTGTCATGGCTGGACGACTGGGTCAGAGCAGGTCTTCTGGCGTCCATCCTTGGAACACTTTTGGTAGGTACTTAACCACTGCATACCAGGAACTGACTGTTCGTTCGCTGCCTAATATATCCCACTTCTTGACAGGTGCCATCGTCGCGAGATATATTCGATGTTATTCACGTCACCGGTCAGTGGTTTTACCGTTATGGCTGATCGGTGGATATTACTGAACTGATCGATTAGGATGCGTACATGTCTTACTAGCTACCAAAACTGTGTTTTGTTTCCGCCTGGAACTTTTAGCAAATTTGTGTGGCAGCGGTACTGTCTCCGTTTTGACGAGTATTCCTGTGCTTCCTAAAAAAAAAGGAATGAATGCTGTTTTTTATTATTATTATTTTATTTTTATTTTTTTATTATTATTTTATTTTATTTTTATTATTATTTTTTTTTCTTCTCTTCTCAATGAAATATTAGGGAAAGGGAAGGGAGGGTAAATGAATCATATGTAAATGAATCACATGTAAATGAATTACATGTAAATGAATCATATGAAAATGAATCACATGAAAATGAATCACATGCATGAATATGAATCACATGAAAATGAATCATATGTAAATGAACCAACATGCATGAATATGAATCACATGAAAATGAATTACATGTAAATGAATCACATGCGTGACTATGAATCACATGTAAATGAATCATATGAAAATGAATAAATAAACAAAGGTAAAAAAAAAAAAGAAAAAAAAAGAAAGCTGTTCTAAAATCCAAGTGGCTGCTCCAAACTGCACTGCAGTCATCCTCATATCATCCAACTTTTTCTACATATTTTTGTGCAGGAACATCATCACGCACGCTGCTTAAAGGGAACAGTGGTTAGAGGAAACCATCATTTAATCTTAAAATAAACGAAAACGGCACCTTTTTATTCCTTCACACACACACACACACACACACACAAATGTGACCGTGTCCCTTTTGCGCTCAGCTGCAGAAACGTTTCTATTTCCTCGTTTTATGCTCATCGGAGGGTCGAGTCCCACTGTAGGTTAAACGCAGTTATATTGCAGCGTGGCTGAATTCTCCAATCAGTGCTTGTGCGTCCATGGAAACCGTATCAGCATGGTCTGCAGTGTGTTATTCCTCACACAAATCCCCCTTGCTACAGAACACTGTAACATAACACTGTGTAGAGTACTACATTATTGTCCTCACTAAGACCCAGTGATGTACAGAATTCTAAAAACACCATGAGGAACTGCTCATACTGTATTCCCTGTTATCACTTTCTAAGTGGCTTTAAAAAAAATTAATGGCACAAAGAGTGTGTACATATAGAGATGGTTAATGAGCTCACCCTTAATGAGCTGCTCCGGCCGTGTGCCGGGTAACGTCCACATGGCCTGGGCAAGGTGGCCAAATACTGCAGCATCAACCGTGGAGACTGTGGAACCCATGATGTACTTCTTATCTCCTGAAAGAAAGAAAAAATTGAATGCGTTATAAATGGCCCAACATCAACAATGCACCCCTGTGCTCATCTCGACAATAATACGTAAACAACGCCTCCTTATTCGTTAATGGCGCCCCCCTTGTGGAAAAATCCTACACGCGTTAAACAAATAAGCGAGTGAGAAAATCACAAGAAAAGCCTGATCTGTAGGATTGTTTGGATTGAAAAATACATCAAGTTTACAAAAAAAAAAAACAGTAGAAGTTATTACCTCTGTTTGATACAGGTGATGCTCAGCTGTATTTATCTAAGCAGTAATATTACAGAAGGTGCAGTACATACATCTGACCACAAGGTGTCAGCACACACAGAGTGAATTGCTTTCAACAGGACATTTTTCTAACCCTTTTAATTGTGTGTGTGTGTGTGTGTGTGTGTGTATATATATATATATATATATATATATATATATATATATATATATATATATATATATATATATATTCGAGTCCTTGAGATATATTCCTTGAGATATATTTTATGAATATGATCCAAATTATCCAATAATCCAATATTATTTATGTTAAATATTTAGCTTCTTTTTATTATTGAAGTCTTTCCACTGACGGAATAAATTTGTTTTAAAAATGTAATTCAATTCAAATTTTTCGTTATTTACAGGTTAAATTGTTTTGTTTTGTTGCTGTTTTAGTTATTAAGGTTTGAATGAAAGCAGTTTAATTCAAATAGACTAATCAGAACTCAATAATAATAACGTTAAGGGACTTTAAGGGAACTTTAAGGGACACGGGAAGGTGTTTTATATTGGGGGTACGGGAATATTAGGCAGCATTCACGTCTAATTTAATAAGGTTAAAGTCGATGTGTAAAATAAACAAGTAATGGACACAAAATACTACTATCTCTGACATACAAAGTCAAAACAACTCCAAATCCTTTCCTGATTTGTGTATCTATAGGTCATTGTTGTTATTATTACTATGAATTAATTTATGAATGTATTTATTTATAGCGGCTGCACATGAAGGAATCCTGAAAGTCAGGACTGCTGCAGCATCGTCAGCACTTCCTGCGTCCTGATAACGGTTGCGATTTTCAGCACTGTAACATTTTTTTTTAATCCCTTTAAGAACCCTGGCTATAGGGCACTGCAGTGCTATCTGAGCTAGACCGTAAAGAATCATTTCAAAGAAAAGTAATGTAATCGTTTTACAGGTACAGTACCCTCCACTAATATTGGCACCCTTCGGTAAATATGACCAAAGAACGCTGTGAAAAATTGTCTTTATTGTTGAACCTTTTGATCTTTTGTTTAAAAATAAATTACAAAGATTCTCGGCTCTTGTGGATAACAAATAATTGCAAACACAACACATGGTTTATCAAAACATAAATCTTTGTTAACTATAGGTGTGCAACAATTATTGGCACCCTTTTAGTCAATACTTTGTGCTACCTCACTTTGCCAAGATAACAGCTCTGAGTCTTCTCCTATAATGCCTGATGAGGTTGGAGAATACATGGCAAGGGATCTGAGAGTGTTCCTCCATACAGAATCTCTCCAGATCCTTCAGATATCGAGGTCCACACTGGTGGACTCTCCTCTTCAGTTCACCCCACAGGTTTTCTATAGGTTTCAGGTCAGGGGACTGGGATGGTCAGGGCAGGACCTTGATTTTGTGGTCAGTAAACCATTTCTGTGTTGATTCTGATGTATGTTTTGGATCATTGTCCTGCTGGAAGATCCAATCATAGCCCACTGTAAGCTTTCTGGCAGAGGCAGTCAGGTTTTCATTTAATATCTGTTGATATTTGATAGAGTCCATGATGACTTGTATCCTAACAAAATGTCCAGGTCCTCTGGTAGAAAAACATCCCAAGACATTAAAGAGCCTCCATCATATTTAACCGTGGGCATGAGGTACTTTTCCATATGTCTACCTCTCTGTGTGCACCAAATCCACCTCTGGTGTTTATTACCAAAAAGATCTATTTTGGTTTCATCTGACCATAGAACCCGATCCCATCTGAAGGTCCAGTAGTGTCTGGCAAAGTGAAGACACTCGAGTTTGCAATGGCAACTTCTGCAATTCTCCAGCTTTGATCCTTGGAGATTTTTTGGCCACACGAACCGTCCTCTTCACAGTGCGTTGAGACGACACACGTCCAACTCCAGGTTGATTCATAACATTTCCAGTTGACTGGAACTTCTTAATTATTGCCCTGATGGTGGAAATGGGCATTTTCAATGCTTCTGCTATTTTCTTATAGCCATGTTGTGCCACACATCACAGCTATAGTCCTTGGTCTTACCCATTGTTATAAATGACTAAGGGAATTTGGCCTGCGTTACCTCATATTTAGACCCCTGTAAAAAAGGAAGTCATGGTTGAACAATTTCCTGTTCCTAGTCACCCAGGTGTACTAATAAAATGTAAACCATCAATGGGAATATACTTCAAATATATTTTTCTCACAAGAATTCATAGGGGTGCCTATAATTGTTGCACATGTATATTTAACAAATAGATATACTTTTTTGGATAAACCTGTGTCGTGTTCACAATTTCATATTTGATATCCATGAGAGCAGAGTATTTCAGTAAAATTATTTTTAACTAAAGATCAAAAGGTTTAACAATAAAGACAATTTTTCACAGCCGTCTTTGCTCAAATTTACCAAGGGTGCCAATATTAGTGGAGGGCACTGTACAATAGTAACTAACGCTTATCCATTTCTTTAGCCACATTCTATAGTGCTTCCTATTCCTAACCCTAGCTGGTGTTAATGTAGTTATCAGACTGGCGCTGTAAAGTGTGTGTGTTTCTGTGCGTACACAATGCCATAAAGCGCTGGAATCATACAGCCCTGGATGCATCGTTAATACGTTTCTCTTCCGTCTTGTTCATGTGCCGTCTCTCAACACATCAAACTCAATGGCAAGAATTGTGCTGTGAATGGATGAGAAAATGTCCCTAAGAAATCTGCAGTAGTGTCATTCCTAAACCTATACACACTGACCGAGCAGCGTGGCCAGGGTGCGCATGTCCTTTTCCATCAGAGCGTAGATTTCGTCTTTAGAGAAGCGCCCGATGCCATGGCCGTACATCTCTCTCTTCACCATGCCACCATTGACGTGACTCAGGATCCACTTGAGCAGGTCACTCAGTGGCCCAGTCACTGCCAGCATGTTCTTAGTCTCCTCCAGGTTATCCACCCACTGACAGTAGGCTATTGTCCTACAACACACACACACACACACACAGGAATAAAGACAAAAATGGTCACTTTAACAGCAACATGCTCACCATTTCACCGTGTTTACTTTTTTACTACGACCAAAAATTCTCTCTCACCTATAACCATCGGCTTGTTTGCAATTTCTGATTGCAATTTTCCAGTTTTAAAATATCATGATAAACAATTTCATCTTCCAGACAGGAAAATGAGCATTTCAGGTTTAAGAAGAGAAGGGGAGGGTGTAATAATATTACAAGCTGGATGCTGGATTTATAAGTGATTCTGCAGTAATATGCAACCAAAATATATATATATTTTTAAACACAACACTCAATATAATCTTTTTAGAAATGAATTGTAGAATATCCACATGGTTGACAGTTTCTCTGGTGATTCTGCTCAGTGTTGCGAAGAAGAGTGTTTAACCCTTTCTAGCAATACACTGGCATCCGACTTGCAGGGCTTTTTCAATCAGTATAAACAAATGAATTATTTCATCGCTGCAACTCTGTTATAAGATTAGCCGGGACACTGTTGGGTTTCTGTGTGTAGAGTATTGTGACTGTGTTTAGCTATGGGAAAGGAGAGGGGTGTGAGCCCCCTGCTGGCCAAACAAGTCACAAATTTCCATAATAACATTGGTGCGGAGATAAAACGGACAGCACAACTAAAGCTTTTTTGATAGTAAACACTGTATACAACTGCTACAATGAAAATGCTAACTTTTAAACCTAGTAGGCTAGGTAGAATATGAAAATATTTATGAAAAACTAACCACTACTGTGGAGTGTGATCACAAATAAATTCAAACACAAACACCCGCAAAACAAATTTAGGGAATTCCATTTTTGGGCTCTTTTATCATCACAATTAAAATGATTTGTAGGTAAAGTGTTCGATTTGACACGTCATTGTAATCCTGTTTAAATGTTCTGGTTCAAAATCTCCCAAACAGAGCCATTCACTGCGTCAACAGAGTTGACAACCCCCAACAGAGCTTCCCCAGGCATGATGCACTATTTTCGGGCAAAATGACAGACTTCCAGGGACACTTCCCTTGAACTGAGCTCCACCAGGGGAGTCAGCACAAAGCTTCCCCAGGCAAAGTGCACTATTTTCGGGCAAAATCTCAGACTTCCAGGGACACTTCCCTTGAACGGAGCTCCACCAGGGGAGTCAGCACAAAGCTTCCCCAGGCATGATGCACTATTTTCGGGCAAAATGACAGACTTCCAGGGACACTTCCCTTGAACTGAGCTCCACCAGGGGAGTCAGCACAAAGCTTCCCCAGGCAAAGAATAGCTACCAAGTTGAACATAAACTAATCAATTAGATTTTCACATTAACGAACTAAAATATTGTCCATTTACCTTGATAGAAAGCGAGGGATCTGCACGAGATGAGGGCATATGAAATAGGGAAAGGGGGCGGGGCTTCCGGGAAGTGTCTGTTAATATTGGAGAATTGAAAACAAATCTCGTTTGAAATAAATAAAATGATTTAAAAAAATAATAAATAAATAAATTTAAAAAAAGATGTCTCTTCTGGCATATATTCGAGTGATAACTCATTAGCGTAGTCTGAAGATTTTGTCGGAGCTCCTACACAAAATGCGTAACAGTTGTCAGGTCTGGTAATATGATATAATATCATATAAAATAACCTGCGATAGACATCATTGGATATCGTTGCAGTGTGATATCATGTGGGGACGATAATATCGTTATATCGCACTTTAAGCCTACACACACACACACACACACCACTTCAGAGCATATGCAGTGGCAGTATTCTGCAGACATATCAGAATCGAACGTTTCCCAGAAGGCTTGCAGCTGTAACTGCATATAAAAGTGGATCTGCTGAGTACTGGGGTGCGACCAACAAATGTTTCCTGAACCTTTGTGTCACAGTAAATAATGTTATTACACATACTGTTTAAATTAGATGGTAAAAAAAAAAAAAACAACATTTTTTAAAGTCCATTTCAGTTCCAGGTTGTAACGATGCAAAACGAGGAAAAAGTTCAAGGTGGGGGCGAATACTTATGCACAACACTGTAATACATATTATTATGCACTTATACCGTATGTCCATACTGACGTTATTTCTATATTGACGAATCAGATTGCTGATTTTCTTTCCACAATGTTGTAGTGTTCATTGCGTCACATTTAAATGCAACACCTGGTCGAGTCTTCGGTTGAATTTGGGGCACGCTGGAGAATCTAGTCATGAGGTAAGCAACTGTTTTACTTTAAAAGATGTAAAAAAGCAAAGTGATGAAGGTTTCACTTCTCATGCCTCTATGTAAAAAAAATGATGTGTGGATTTCATGTGACATGAATTACACTTAATAGCATCAGTGTGTTCTTACACTATAGTGTAATATACACATATATACATATAATATACACACGCACACACACACACACACACACAAAAAACCAAATAGTGCAATATTCATATACATATGTGTACATCAAATTTAAGAGTCAGAAACAAGCGTAATGACTTAAGAGAACACTGAAAGCCATTCCTGTCAGATAAAATACAGGTAAATATGTAGCATGTTTAATTACTATGACATCATGATAATACTGTAAACTGGCTTGTGTTTATCATGCTACATAGACAACCTATACACACTTCCCAGCATATTCCCTGGGAAAATATGACGCTGGTATGGATTTGGTTTCGGGGTCTGTTCATTCTCCTCGACTACATAAAGCGCAAGGGCGCAGATGTAACAGGAGATACAGGCTTCCTTCAAAACGACACAACGACAATCAGGCTGCGCTGGAGTCACTGAGTGAATTACACAGGCCTGCTTTCCTACTTCGACTTCCTACTGGTCGTTACTGAAGGAAAAAGAGAAAAAACAAAAACAAAAGCAAAGCATATAATAAGCAAGGACGGGCAGTGTTTATTAAACTACGTTCATTTCAAGGTCGAGAGGGCTGACGCAGGAGAAAACTATGGTGAGAACTGGGAACGCCAGCGAGCCTGTCTCTATGAGAACTACAGAGAGGGCAAGAAATGAAGTGCAGCTTTATATACAGTACACACTTGGAGGTGGAATAGGAAAACCCTACACGTAGAGATAGTTTCACTATATAGAATTCTGAAAACGACACACTGTCATGAACGCATAATGTCTGTGCCAAAGGAGGACAAACTGCTTTTTGAAGATCTGCAATTACAGGAGCACCGTGGACATTTTGGCAGCAGGTGTCCGATTACAAGCTCGACTGATTAGGCTTATGTCCAGTTCACTATCCAACAACTTGATCAAACCTTTACATTCACTGTGTGAGGACACGAACTTAGCAAAATTTGGTACATTATTTCGGCAGACTGATTGTTTCAGACTGCCTCCTTACCCAGTGCGTTAATATGCACCGTGGTCGAGGAGACACTATATGCAAATATGAATTCGTTTATCGCTGCGAGTCTGTTAGAAGATTAGCCGGGACACTGTTGGGTTTCTGTGTGTAGAGTATCAGGATTCTGTGTTTAGCTGCTGGTGAGCAGGGTGATGGGAAAGGAGAGGGTTGTGAGCCCCCTGCTGGGCAAACAAGTCACACCTCTCCACAATAACATAAAACGGACACCAACTAAAGCTTTTTTTTTTCTACAGTAAAACATTGTGTACAACTGCCACAATAAATGTTTCACTTTTAAACAAAGTAGGCTAGGTAAAAAAAAAAATGCTTATGAAAAACTGCACATTCTTAAAGCCCTGGGTGTCTACTTTTATATAAGCCGTTAACCATTGGCCCATGAGCCATTAAATACATTCGATGCTGAACACGGGCACCCCCGAAACAAGTTTGGGAATTTTTTTGGCCTCTGGTAAAAAGAGTTAGTTACGTTTTCAAACAACTGCATAGGCACAACTTATGATTTGAACTCATGACCTTCTGTTCAGAAGTCCAATGTCTGAGCCACCACTGTCATTTTCTCTGACTCTGGTTCTGTAACACGCTTTTAAATTCGAAAGCAATTATCTTTACATTTTGTCACCTCATTAAGCTGCTCAGTGACAAAACAACAGCGTTATTTTATTCCCTGTAGGAATGAGAGCGCTCTACACACCACTGCAAATCCTCGTAAACTCATTTGTTCCGCGCTCAAACCGACAAAGCAGTCATTGGTCCGACATCGGTGCCGTTTTCCCGTTCATGCTACTTCTCAGACGTGATGTACCGAGAACGCTAAAAGAAGACTCGCTCACCAGTAGAAATGCTCCTCCACCATTTTGGTGATGGCGCGTGACATGGCTCGCTCCTCGGGACTCAGGCTGCTGTTCAGGTTCACTCCCAGCTTCTCCTCCAGGAAGTCGATGATGAACTCAGGGCCGCTCACCTGCTCCTGGTTGTACTCGATCCACGGCATCTTCCCCTGCGGAGAAAGCTTCCCGTCAAAGTAGTTCTGAGGGGGAGAAGAAAAAAGAAGAAGAAAAGAGAATTAGGTGTGACATTACTTACAGATTATGAGCGGTTTTAGTTAGTATTATTTTTATTATTATTATTATTATTATTATTATAATTACTACAGTGCCCTCCACTAATATTGGCACCCTTGGTAAATATGAGAAAAGAAGGCTGTGAAAAAAGCCTTCATTGTTTAACCTTTTGATCTTTTGTTTAAAACAATTGCAAACAAAACACATTTTTATAAAAGAAATCTTTGCTAAATATAGGTGTGCAACAATTATTGGCACCCTTTTAGTCAATACTTTGTGCTACCTCACTTTGCCCTCCTCTGAGTCTTCTCCTATAATGCCTAATGAGGTTGGAGAATACATGGCGAGGGATCTGAGACCGTTTCAGGTCCATGCTGGTGGACTCTCTCTTCAGTTCACCCCACAGGTTTCTATGGGGTTCAGGTCAGGGGACTGGGATGGCAATGGCAGGACCTTGATTTTGTGGTCAGTAAACCATTTCTGTGTTGATTTTGATGTATGTTTTGGATCAGTGTCCTGCTGGAAGATCCAACCACGGCCCATTTTAAGCTTTTTGGCAGAGGCAGTCAGAGTCCATGATGCCATGTATCCTAACAAAATGTCCAGGTCCTCTGGCAGAAAAACATCCCAAAACATTAAAGAGCCTCCACCATATTTAACCGTGGGCATGAGGTACTTTTCCATATGTCTACCTCTCTGTGTGCACCAAATCCACCTCTGGTGTTAATTACCAAAAAGATCTATTTTGGTTTCATCTGACCATAGAAACCGATCCCATCTGAAGTTCCAGTAGTGTCTTGCAAACTGAAGACACTCGAGTTTGCAATGGCAACTTCTGCAATTCTCCAGCTTTGATCCTTGGAGATTTTTGGGCCAACCGGACCATCCTCTTCACAGTGCGTTGAGACGACACACGTCCAATTCCAGGTTGATTCATAACATTTCCAGTTGACTGGAATTTCTTAATTATTGCCCTGGTGGTGGAAATGGGCATTTTCAATGCTTCTGCTATTTTCTTATAGCCACTTCCCATTTTGTGAAGCTCAACAACGTTTTGCTGCACATCACAGCTTTATTCACTGGTCTTACCCACTGTTGTGAATGACTAAGGGAATTTGGCCTATATGATACTTCATATTTATACCCCTGTGAAACAGGACGTCATGGTTGAACAATTTCCTGTTCCTAGTCACCCAAGTGTACTAAAAAAATTAAACTAGCAATGGGAATATAGTTCAAATATATTTTTCTTATATGAATTCATACGGGTTCAATAATTGTTGCACACATATTTTTAACAAAGATATTTTTTGGATAAACCTGTGTTGTGTTTGCAATTGTTTGATATCCATTAGAGCAGAGTATTTATGTGAATCTTTTTTAACAAAAGATCAAAAAGGTTAAGCAATAAAAACAATTTTCCACAGCCTTCTTTGCTCATATTTTCGAAGGGTGCCAATATTAGTGGAGGGTACTGTATTAGTGTCTCTAAAGTGAACACGCAAGCACCTGGTAAGGCAGGTCTACCATTCGCAGGTAGGTCTCCATCTTGAGGCAAAAAGGGGACAAGCTAGGAACGCCGTTCTTGGGCCGGGAAAATTGGTGGAGGATGATTGTGTCTCTGGAATCCAGTTCCTGCTCTTTTCTGTGCAACACATCAAAGGAACACATCAGTGAAGACGTGGTGGACTTTAAAAATGAGCAATAGAGCGACGCCTTCCAAACCCTTTTCCAGTACATAGCATAAAAGAGTCCTGTTGCTCTTCTATATGTATTTAGATTAATATTCTCATATCCTAGGCTGTGAAATACAGTGGCACCTTACGTCTGACATAATCAAAGGTACAATATTCAATTTAATTTTAACGTTAAATTTTTTTATTTCCTACTTGTACCAATAACCTGCAAAATATGTAGAACAGGATAAGAAAACCATGACCTCATGACAAAAATAATAAGTGGCTGAGAAAACCCATTTGGAAAACTGACTTCCTGTCCAGAGAAGCTTGTTTTTGTTCGTGACACTTTCTCTACAGTTCAGCGTAGATCCTGGGGCGGAGCTTTAAGAACCTGGGTGGGAATGGGGGATGGAGTCAAGTGGTTAAAAAAAAATCATTCGTATGTCGAATCCAACTACTCAACCGTTAGAAAACTAATCTTGAAAAAATTGGACTAATCTTACCTCAAGCACTTTTAACTCATACACCATATGATCCTATATCTTTCTCAGTGTGAGGGATGAATGAGGAAATATACTAAATAAAATCCCTGTATGATCTGTACAAATATACAGATACTGTATAAACTGTACAAACCTCCCGTTTTCTCATCTGTCATCTGAGATCCAAAGATACCTAACTGTCTTTCAGACAGCGACAGTAAACAATTCTGATTGGTAAACAACGTTTCTGGTTAAACAAACTATTCATATGATGTATGGGGTGATATAATATGGGATCCTTATGATGATTACTCTTGTGTACTTTTTATAAAAATTATTATTATAGTGCAATTACTGCGTAAATGTTTTTTATCTGGCCTTGAAATATATTTCTACGCAGTAATTTCGGCTATAACGATGTTCTGAAAAAGTATATACACTATACTGGCAAAAGTATGTGGACATCTGACCATCAAACCCACATGCGTTTTCTGAACGTCCCATTCCGGATTAAATCCCCCCCATTCACGTTTATAATAAGCTCCAGTCTTCTGGGAAGGCTTTCCACTAGATTTTGGAGCGTGACTGTGGGGATTTGTGATCATTCAGCTACAAGAGTATTAGTGAGATCAGGTACTGAGGAGGTCTGGGGTACAGTCGGTGTTCCAGTTCATCCCAAAGGGGTTCAGTGGGGTTGAGGTCAGGGTTCTGTACAGGACACTCGAGTTCTTCCAGTCCAACCTTCACACAGCATGTCTTCATGGAGCTCGCTTTGTGTACAGGGACGTTGTGATGCTGGGACAGGTTCGAGTCTCGAGTCGAGTTGAGTGAAGGGAAACTGTAACGCTACAGCACACAAATACATTCCATACATTTGGGTGCTTCCTACATTTGAGGCAACATTGTGGGTGAGATGATCAGGTGTCCACATACTTCTACCTACAGCATACAGTGTATTTTTACATTTATATTAGTTGCACTGTATGTGTTATGTTTCCCATCCACAAGTAGGCACACAAACTGCAAAAAGGAAACACAACTAGAAAGCATGAGCTACAATGCACACCTACAGCACATACAGGTCAATGGCATGGCCATGAATGGTCTTGCATTTCACATTGTGGCCTTGGATGGCACATCATATACTGATGGAACTGATTCTCTTCCACACATCATACTGGTATGTGTTGACTTACTACAGTACATATGCTGGGAATGTGTGTGTGTGTGTGTGTGTGTGTGTGTTGGTTTGCTTTGCTTCAAGTACGTATTCAGTGTTGCAATGTGGACCCATTTGCTGTGCACACACCCTTCACATTGTTGGACCTTCTTCCTCCATATTACATACACATGACGTGGCTTGGTCGCTGTCCGTCTGAAGTGGTGCTGAAATGTGCACTGGGATACCTCAAGCTCACGAACAACACCAGCGACTACAAGGTTAATATTAAATCCATGACAACATGAATATAATCCGTTACAACACCTTTTCTATGTAATGCGGTCTGGAAAGACATAAGCAAAGGTCAGCAAAAGGTCACACTGACAACAACAACAACAACGGGAGACATTTTCCTCGAGGGGATACCATTGGGGAGATGTTGAGAGATTAAATGGGAGGGGGAAGGGGGGCAGATACTACAAAAGCTATGCATTCACGTTGCAGTAGGTTGTTAAATGTGTCTCTCTCTCTCTCTCTCTCTCTCTCTCTCTCTCTCTCTCTCTCTCTCTCTCTCTCTCTCTCTTCCGGTCTCACGTATCACCGTGTCTAGCAGCAGCACCGGGATGGAGGTTATCGACCAGTGCACACTCAGGTGACTCATTATGTCAGAAACTGGGCGCAGAACTAACGCACACGGACAATGAGGGACTATCCGAGCACACACACACACACACACACACACACACACACACACACACACACACACACATGAAGTGTGATTCATGCAAGCCGCACCCCAGCCGCGTAGCTACCTGACGACGAGCAGCTCGTGCAGTAAATAAGCAGCGGCGGCGAGCAGCGCGCCCCCGGTGATGTACAGCGTCTTCCGCCACCACGAGTCCGAGCCCAGGGCCGCCATGATGCCGCCGTAATCCTGCAGCGGGTACGCGATGACGTAGCCATAAAACGAGAGCTGCTCGTCCGAGCTACAGAGACCGAAGGGGACGACGCTCTTGTTGCAGCCGAGGTCGAGCACGCACGATCGGCTCCACGCCAAGCCCACGCGCCAGTATACCATTCTCGCGCTCCTCGTTCCGCCCTTCGGCCCCGTTCTGCGTCGTCGCTGGAGGCGTCATGGGTGCAGCTCGGTGACCTCGGTCATGGGTTTCTTGCGGAACGGATTGAAAAGGGGCATCACTTTGCCTCCGGGTCGTCCCCAGCACCAGCACCAGCTCAGCGTCCGTCCCTGTCCCTCTCCCGGTCCTGGAGCCGCTCGCCGCCGCCGCTGCTGCTGCTGATGGCGCATGACGTCACCACGCAGGAGGCCGCGTCCTTTATAGTAGCGCGCGTTAGGAATCGGTTTACTGAGTCGATTCTTTCGAAGTATCGCTCCGGTCTATCGAACCGCACGCCAGTTCGAGCGTTGTGTCTGAAACAGTTTACCTAAATGGACAACGTTCCGCTCCTGCTGTAAAACTCTCAGACACTTCTCAATACTGATTTTTTTCCCTTTTTTTTAAGAAAGAAGCTCAAGATGTTCATCAAGGAGCGCATTTACGACTCACGATCCGTTTCCTACCTGCTGTGCAGCTGCACTGATAGTCAGAGCTTTGCAGAAACTATCACAACATCGTAAAAAGACAATTAATCAATAATAATAATAATAATAATAATAATAATAATAATAATAATAATAAAGTGCTATTATAAAAGCACGTAGAGTCGTTGGTGCTTGCGAATCGATTCCACTGAACAAGAACCGATTCGTTCTCTGCGGACACATCAGCGTGTTTACTAGAAAACTCTGTTCGATCCCTTCAGACTTTAGATCCAGCTTGTCCTTGTATCACGCTGAAGTAAAGCTGCTGAAATCATTAACACACACACACACACACACACACACACACACACACACACACACACACACACAAATTCTTTAGACAATGATGGAAATGATTCAATCTATCTGAAATAAGGTTTCTTTGGGAACCATATCATTTATTTATCATACTGCTTGAATGTCCGAGTCTCTGAGGAAGAGACACATCCATCCATCCAGCCATTTTCTACCGCTTACTCCTTCTTCAGGATCATGGGGCAACCTGGAGTCTATCCCAGGGAGCATGGGGCACAAGGTGGGGTACACCCTGGACAGGGTGTCAGTCCATGGCAGGGCACAATCACATACACACTCACACACCCATTCATACACTCCGGACACTTTAGACACACCAATCAGCCTACCATGCATGTGTTTGGACTGGGGGAGGAAACCGGAGTACCCGGAGGAAACCCCCACAGCACTGGGAGATTGGCGTGTTTAAAGTGTCCATAATGTATGAATGAGTGTGTGTATGTGATTGTGCCCTGCGATGGACTGGCACCCTGTCCAGGGTGTACCCCGCCTTTTTTCCCGACTCTCCCTGGGATAGGCTCCAGGTTCCCCCGTTACCCTGAAGAAGGAGTAAGCGGTAGAAGATGGATGGATGGATGAAATTCCTTAAGTTTTCCAGTAGTAATGGGTGGCACGTGCTGCGTCCCAATTCCGTCCTAAATAGTGTCCGAGATTAGAATTAGTGCGTCCCAAATCATAGTACGTTGAAATGAGTATCCCGAAGGTACCCAGATGGTCTACTATTCATGTTGGATTTTCAATGTGCGGATCCGTGGACACTTTTTCAGCTAATATTACCCATAAATCCTTGTGCGAGCCAGGGAGGAGGGACATTGTGACGGATTGCTTTTTGACATACAACGTTCTCTTCTGTTACATGACGGGTTGTATGTCTCAGTACTTGCTTACTCTTTTGCTACATGGTCAAAAGTATGTACTTTTTCTTCACAAAAAGAGTACATACTTTTAGTGCATAGCATAAGTAGGCGAATGTATGCAGCAAAAGGGATTTTACACGTGCGCAACCTCATATTCATACCTCAGGGAAACAGGAAATGGTCGAAGCTGCCTAGTGACCGGGAGCAACATTGCACATCGCAGCTGCATTAAATATGATGTTTTACAAGGCTTTATTAATCCAGATCCACTGTCCTCCGCTGACAGTTTATTTGCCTCCGACTTTGTTATTTGGCAATTAATTGCATAAATTACGTTTACTCTGGCAGCTTTTATTGAGCAGCAGCGCTCTCACAAACCAGAGTGTGGACAAAAAGAGGAATGAGGAAATGTCCGAGATACAGTGGATCTAAAATGTCTACACACCAACCTTAAAATGGCAGGTTTTTGTGAAGTAAAAGAATTTAACTTCAACCTTTAACCTAACCTAACCTAACCTGATTGTATAAGTGTGCACCGACATAAAGTATTACTGTGCTGAAGCACGTTTTGATTTTATTACACCACTCGGTCTTTTTGGGGAGGAGTCTATCAGCGAGGTACGTCTTGGCTTGGCGATATTTTAGCATTCTTTTTAGCGAAAACATTCTAGATCCATCAAATTGTAAGAGTATCTCCTGTGAGAGTATCTCCTGTGACCTACACAGAGTCTGGACTCTGTGTAGGTCGTTCACAAACATTGACCGTCTTTTGGTTAAGCCTTTCCTTTGTTGGTTCGGATGCATGCTTTGGGTCATTGTTGTGCTGAAAGGTGAAATTCCTCTTCATCTTCAGTGTACTAGCAGACACCTGAAGGTTTTCCACCAAAATCAGGAACGTAAATAAGAAAAGCAGCCCTAAAGCACAATGCTGCCACCACCATGCTTCACTATGGTTATGGGGTACCTTTAGTGCTGTACTTTTTTTTTTTTTTTTGCACCAATCATATCTTTTGGAATTGGTCTCATCAGACCATAACACATTTCGCCACGTGGTTTGGGGTGATTTAGTCTCGCCACCCTACTACCCCTTAGCCCAGACATGTGAAGAATACTAGAGATTGTTGTCACATGCAGAGAGTAATCAGTATTTGTCAGATATTCCGGCAGCTCCTTTAATGTTGCTGTAGGTTTCTTGGCAACATCCCAGGTAAGTTTTTGTCTTGTCCTTTTGTAAATTTTGGAAGCCCTGTTCTTGGTAACGTCACTGTGGTGCTCCATTTTCTCCACTTGTTGATGATGGCCTTACTGTGTTATATCTAATGTTTTGGAAATGATTTGTACCCCTCACTTGATCGATATATTTCTTGAGATCTCAAACACTTTAGATAAGCTCTTTTAAATGAGCTCTTTGGTTTTAGAAATCAGATGAAACCAGGAAGATCTCAAGAAATCCTTCAGAAACAGCTGATCTTTATTTGGGGTTAATCAGAATCATTTCTTTCGAACATGATTGAACGTGGGGCGCACGGTGACTTAGTGGTCAGCACGTTCGCCTCACACCTCCAGGTGGTTCGATTCCCATCGAGGCCCTGTGTGTGCAGAGTTTGCATGTTCTCCCCGTGCTGCGGGGGTTTTCTCTGGGTTCTCCGGTTTCCTCCCCCAGTCCAAACACATGCATGGTAGGTTGATTGAGGTGTCTAAATTGTCCGTAGTGTGTGTGTGCCCTGTGATGGACTGGCACCCTGTCCAGGGTGTAACCCGCCTTGTGCCCCATGCTCTCTGGGATAGACTCCAGGTTTCCACGTGACCCTGAAAAGGGTAAAGCGGTATAGAAGATGGATGGATGGATGATTGAATGTGATTGGTTCATTCTGAACATATCCACATCCCTAATTATAAAAGGGTGTATACACTTATACAACCATGTAATTGTAGCTTTACTACTTTTCCCCTAAAATATTTCTGATTGTTGTTCATTTGGTTTTTATACTTTGTACGTCCACAGTGAAGGTGGAAAAGGTTCCGAGCTGATTTATCTTGGTTTGGTTTATTTTCCCCTTATCACAAAAACCTGCCATTTTAACAGGGGTGTGTAGACTTTTTATATCCACTGTACATAATCCATGTTGGCCAAACCAGTAAATGTTTAGCATTTTATAAACTTTATGTTACCATTATGACTTATCTAAGCCGTAAAATTAAAGCGTGCTTCATATAGGCCTATGTTAAACTAATCCCAAACACTGAAATAAACATCTTTCTAGGAAAACTAAAATCTTTGTCTGTGTATTTTGTATTTTATATACATATATATACAGTGCCTTGTGAAAGTATTCGGCCCCCTTGAACTTTTCAACCTTTTGCCACATTTCAGGCTTCAAACATAAAGATATAAAATTTTAATTTTTTGTGAAGAATCACCAACAAGTGGGACACAATTGTGAAGTGGAACGAAATCTATTGGATATTTTAAACTTTTTTAGCAAATAAAAAACTGAAAAGTGGTGCGTGCAAAATTATTCGGCTCCTTTACTTTCAGTTGAGCAAACTCACTCCAGAAGTTCGCGAGGATCTCTGAATGATCCAATGTTGTCCTAAATGACTGATGGTGATAAATAGAATCCACCTGTGTGTAATCAAGTCTCTGTATAAATGCACCTGCTCTGTGATAGTCTCAGGGTTCTGTTGAAAGCGCAGAGAGCATCATGAAGACCAAGGAACACACCAGGCAGGTCCGTAATACTGTTGTGGAGAAGTTTAAAGCCGGATTTGGATACAAAAAGATTTCCCAAGCTTTAAACATCCCAAGGAGCACTGTGCAAACGATCATTTTGAAATGGAAGGAGTATCAGACCACTGCAAATCTACCAAGACCTGGCCGTCCCTCTAAACTTTCAGCTCAGACAAGGAGAAGACTGATCAGAGATGCAGCCAAGAGGCCCATGATCACTCTGGATGAACTGCAGAGAACTACAGCTGAGGTGGGAGAGTCTGTCCATAGGACAACAATCAGTCGTACACTGCACAAATCTGGCTTTTATGGAAGAGTGGCAAGAAGAAAGCCATTTCTCAAAGATATCCATAAAAAGTCTCGTCTAAAGTTTGCCACAAGCCTTTTTATGGCTTTCTTCTTGCCACTCTTCCATAAAGGCCAGATTTGTGCAGTGTACGACTGATTGTACAGTACACCTGCCTGGTGTTTTCCTTGGTCTTCATGATGCTCTCTGCGCTTTCAACAGAACCCTGAGACTATCACAGAGCAGGTGCATTTATACAGAGACTTGATTACACACAGGTGGATTCTATTTATCACCATCAGTCATTTAGGACAACATTGGATCATTCAGAGATCCTCGCTGAACTTCTGGAGTGAGTTTGCTGCACTGAAAGTAAAGGAGCCGAATAATTTTGCACGCACCACTTTTCAGTTTTTTATTTGCTAAAAAAGTTTAAAATATCCAATAGATTTCGTTCCACTTCACAATTGTGTCCCACTTGTTGGTGATTCTTCACAAAAAAATTAAATTTACATCTTTATGTTTGAAGCCTGAAATGTGGCAAAAGGTTGAAAAGTTCAAGGGGGCCGAATACTTTCACAAGGCACTGTATATATATATACACACATACACACACAAACACAATCTATACTTATCAATCCAATAAAGACTATTTTAACAAACTATAAAGAGCATATTTCGATTTTGACTTCTCAGCCAGCAGCTTTATTGAATAAGGCATTCAGTCTGTAACACCCAAGACGTTAAAACAATTCAAATGAAACATTTTAATTCAAAATTAAAACCTCACAGTTCACTGACAGACTCACAGGTAATAATATGAACCCAACCAAACAACGTTTCCAAAAAACGCCACGTCACATAGGGGTTATATTTCAGGTACCACACACACACAAAAAAAAACGAAACAAAGGAGACTATAACTTTCCCACCGAAACAGCACTGAAGGACATGACCCAAGTCTTGCACTGCTTAAGATCCACACACACAAAAATAACAAATAAAACAGACTAGGAAGAAATGTGTGCATAATATACAGCTGTTTACAAACAACAAATATAATATCTAAAATGAATCAAAAGTCAAACCATGATAAAGACGTGAGTTTTTAAAAAAAAAAAAAGATTTGGTTATATGCGCAAGTTTAATGAATTCACACTAAATGAGCTTAAAGATTTTATTCTTTTTTTTTTTTCTTTTCCATATACATTTACAAAGCATATTTACAAGTGCAGTTTTGGGAGAGAATGGTAAACGAGCACTTCTAAAGGAAACAACCTGTACGCTCTGGTTCACAGTGCCTACGCCTAACCGCGACAAACCGAAGGAGAACTATCCAAGCAGGAGGGGAGTACACAGTACAAGGTCCGATAAGATCACCATCACATAGCCCTGTGGCCAGTCTTTTAGTAGAGCCGTTTCCCTGAGGAATGCAAACTGTGATATGGTCAAAAAAGAGGTGCACGCGCTCTCGCACGCGCTCTCGCACGCGCTCTCAAATGATAAACAGGATCAAGTTTTCTCTTTGCTTTTTCAAGGTAGTCAGGATCATCAAGAGCAACACATTTGAACACACTTCACAGACAGGTGTGTGTGTGTGTATATATATATATATATATATATATATATATATAGCCAAGCTGTATGAGCCATACCAAAGAGACCCGCACTGTGCATCCATACAGTAAGTAAAGATTAGCTTCACACAGTGGCATCGTGTCTGCTCTCACAGGTGTCTACTATTCCTTAGTCTTTAAAACAAAAACACATTTTGACTTGAGCAGAGCTCCATGGTGTCCTGCTGTGTGTGTGGTCTGGGTTCTCCGGGTCCATGTGCCTGGCTGCCTGCTCTGACCGGGGGAGCTTTAGGACTGGCTGTAAGAGCTGCTCTGATTCCCGTTAGCGCTCGGGTCGTTCTCACTGCAGAATGGCAGAAGCATAGGAAGAAAAAGAACACATTATAGCAGGTTTCAGCTGTAATAAAAATCTGATTTACATGAAAGAAATGAAAAACGTATATTCGATTTTTTCCAGTTGGGCTTCAACTGTTACATCATGTGTTTTGATTCCCGTTTATATTCATATTGTTAAAAGCGGTCATTTTTCGAGCGCTCTACTCGGAGACGAACTAGCAACGACGAACCAACAGACTGTTGCTCCGTTCACGCGCGAGTGGGAAATCGATAAATTCCCAGTAGCAAAGACCTGTTTGAACAGATCTCCAACTCGTTACTCCTACTCGGAAAATCTACTCGCAGCATGAGGTCGGTACCGGCGGCCATTTTGTACCTGTTGGGCGGTGGCTTGGGTTTCGGCAACTTGTTTAGCACGGAAGGCATTTCTTTCCGGTCATCGAAGTTCTTCCACTGATCATACAGCTTCAGGATTACACGAATAATCTCCAGGATCTGTCCCAAAAAAAAAAAAAAAACGAAACAGTGCCAGAGCAAAGGGTGGTAGAGTTTTAATCAACACCTGAATGAACGAAAACATGATCGGCGATACTCAAATGCATTCTGATCCTTAAATAAAGATGACAAAGCAATAGGCGAAAATGTTTCGCGGCATGCGATACGTCCGTTTATTGACTTCTGCAGACTTGGAATATGTTCCTGAAGCACTCTTGCGTGGTGGGAAATATTAATAAGCACTGTATTAGTACGTAAAAGTTACAGCCTCATACACTGCCTGGAATGTAAGTGTGACAATCATTCAGCACGTATTTAAAAGGCGGGGGCTGACATTAAACGGCGAAGTTGAACATACCTTATCCATATCCACAGAGAGCTCGGCGAACCACTGCCGAGCGTCCTTCTGCTGCACTACGCATGCCACGTGCAAACATGCTGGAGCAGAGAATGAAACAATGTAAAACCTTGAACACGGGACAGCACTGTGTGTGTGTGTGTGTGTGTTAATGATGCCACGCAGACATTTAAGGTTTTGTATTGAAATGATATTTTGTACTTTGGGCTAAGTTTAGGGGTTTAATGTTTCTGTAGGTGTGTGTTATTTAGCTTTACAGTAGATAAGCCTTCACAGATTCCTTGCATGAGGTACCAAATTTACTCTCCCATGTGAAATGCATAAAAAAAATAAATAAAACAATCTATAAAACATGAATTGCGTTCAGTAAACTGTCCGTCACTATTCATGCTCAGGTGGTGAGAAAGAAGCGCACGGAAGTTTAACTTTCAACGCCACAAAGGAGAAATTACCCAGAGCGATCATGAAGGGAGGGTAGAGCAGGCACAGGTCGGTCC
Source organism: Ameiurus melas (assembly GCA_012411365.1). Classification (NCBI taxonomy): domain Eukaryota; kingdom Metazoa; phylum Chordata; class Actinopteri; order Siluriformes; family Ictaluridae; genus Ameiurus; species Ameiurus melas. The sequence goes on from CM022766.1 coordinate 6,462,747, forward strand.
TGTACGTGTCGTTCACGATCCTCCTGTAGAGGCAAAGACAGACACGACAGTGACCGGTGATGTGGGAGTGAAGGACAGAACCGGGCAAGCAAAACAGGACTGTATATATAACCGGACTGTATATTTGTCTCCTGAAAAGCTTGAACATCATGGACTGCTATCGCACGGACGCCATTTAATAAAATGATATCAAAAACAAGGACATCAAATCTAAGTTAAGATATATAAGAGACAAAAAAGTTCAACGTTGTGGATACCGAGCGGGGAAATGTAATATCAATCCAAAATGATGAAGGTCAGAAGATTTAAAACTCTTCAAAACCATGAGGGATGACATATCTTGTTAACATGGCTAGTGATTGAAAAGAAAAAAAGAAAAAAGGATATAGGAATGACAGAGTGGAGCTTCCGCGATGGTTTTGGATTATAGATCACGTTATACATTATAGACGATTGATCGGTTTTGCGGACAGTTCTAGGAATGAGTTATCTGCAAAAAACCACACCGATAGTTTTTCCCGGTCGGGTCTGTTGCGGGAGCGGCTGAGAAAAGTCCGCTGTCGTTATACAGTACGAGAGCGGCCTCCAGAGGAGAAATAAAACCATCACTGAAAGATTTTGTTGTGCTATTTGAAGTGTTTTTTAATTCATTTAAGATCTCTCTATTTGTCTTTATTTATTATTTGGAGTTTTACGTTTTCGGTTCCGTTTGCATGTAAATAATTTTATTTACATTAATGTAATAAATATATACATATATACACACGCACACCCGCACACACACACACACAAACATTATTTTATATATATATATATATATATATATATATATATATATATATATATATATATATATTTATTTATTTATTTCATTAAAAAAAAAAAAAAAGTACAGTACATTTTCATGGTATAGTCAGTACTGTTTATTTGTGTAATAAAGTCCAGGAATATTTTACTTTGAGTGTTACTTTGAGGTACCGCCCGGCTTAGTTATCAATATCAGTAAAATCCACTACTGGTCGTCCTCTACGAGACTTCCTGTCCTCTGATTTAGTGAGCAGATTATTAGCCATTTAGGGTTACGGGTTTCGATGGTGAAGCTCACCAAGATCAGATTAACGTTGCGCAACTGTTGTGTTTCCAACATAAACGCTTTGGATAAAAGCGTCTGCCAAGTGAATAAATGCAAATGTAATAATCGGACCTTGTATTATTTTACAAACGCGACAAATACCGTCTTGGCGTTGCAGTTTGAAATGGTGGAATTTTTAAGTTGATGGGAGTTTTGCTCACGCTGAGGCACAAAGAGGGCTTTAAAATGACTAATGTGTGTATTAAGGTCGGGATTGTGAGAACAGTTCTTACCATGCTAGTGGGAGGAGCATGTCCTCCTGACCCATGTCCTGCACATACTGCAGTAAAGGTCTATAGGGATGGTACACAATCAGACAGCAATCCTGAAACACAGCCACGGACTTCAGTTAGTGCCATCGCTAATCACTGACCGGTTCTAAACGTTGTGGAAATGGAGAGACACTAACCATAAGCTCCAGTAGGTAGAACTCACATTCCAAGATCTACAGTGTGAAGGAAGAGAAAGTGTGGCTGTAAACTGCGTACGCACATTTCTAATCATTTCACTTCACTAAGCCTCATGATTTAGTTTTGCGCCGCGTGTTCTTTCTGACCCAAACACTCAGGACATTGAGGATGAACCTGAAACTTCAGCTCCGGTCTCACTATTAGACGATGTCTCTTATTGAGGAGCAGGTCATGTGACTCATCACCCTTTGCATTTCCAGTAAGCAGATGTCAGTGTGTGTTAGAAGTAATGAGCGGACCGAGTAACGTTCCTGCAGCAGAGCAGGATAACCTCACTGCTTATCACAAAACACTTCACACGAGTGTGTGAGAGGAGAGCCGAACTAATTTTCCAGCCTGACACGACATCACCACAGCACTGAGATTTTCACACCAGGGCATCTGGGTGTGTGTGTGTGTGTGTGTGTGTGTGGGACTCAATACAAAATGAATTCTGATGCATGGTACGTGTTTAAAGAATGATCCATCAGCGAATACACACACACAAACAAGTGCACACGCACACACGGTCAAAGTAGCAAGGTCGTATCACACGATCCGGTCTAAAGCCATTTTTCGAAAAGGCAGTTATGAATCCGTTACACGAGAGCAGTGCTACTTACATGGTTCATTCGGTATGGGAACTCCTTAGGAAAGGCGTACGAGAATCGGGTTTTCACTGCAGAGATAAACAAAGACATGTTTGTCAAATGCATAAAACGAAGCCCCGAAGAATACGCCAAGGAGATCACGTTAATGTGAGGACATTCCTCGTTTCTTCACTTACACACAGACGTGGCTGCAGAAATGAGGCGGGTGTTTGAAACGACACCGAATTCCTGCAGTAAAAAAAAGGGGGGTGGAGTTGTGCACAACTTTTAAATAAACCCTGAATTAATAACTATGATTTCTTTTTTGTTACCTCAACTTTAGATGCTAGAAACACACAAGTAGGAGCCATCAACACTGGGTCTATGCTCTTCAAAGAGTACCTGCAAAATAATAATAAAAATAGTAAGACAATAATGAATGACAAAAAAAACAATAACGGCAATAACAACAACAACAACAACAACAACAATAATAATAATAACATTAGTAATTAAAGCTGCACATTCACAGATGTGCTACAGTTGTTGCGTAAGCGATCACAGGATACCAGAGCCATAACTATAGGCAAAGGGACTGAAGAGTGATTTGTAGTTTCAGACATTTACCAGTCTGTTATGGGCTTTGAATACCAGAGTTCCTTTGACAACTTTTGCTTAGACGGGTGATGATGTGAGCCAAATTTGGAGAAGACTGGAGAAAATTTGGAGGAGGAGTAGCAAAAATGTCACTTTGATCAAAGCACTTTTTGGCATGTGATGGTAACTTTTGACCAGTAAGTGGCTCCATCATCAAATTTGTTGCACTGCCTCAGTGCATGGTCCTGAAGGTGCCTACCAAGTTTTGTGTCAGTACACAAAGTCGTTGCTGAGACACAGCCTCACTTCCTGTTTGCCTGCTTTGCCGTCAGATTCGTTGGCCCATCACAGGCAAACCTTTCGGAATAATCAAAACTCTTGTAATATCTTTTGTGAGGCTTACTCTGAAGATGACGAATGCCAAATTTGGTGATGAGTGGACAAAATTTGTAGGAGAAGTAGCAGCGGGGAAAAAAACGTTTATGTGACAAAATCCAAGATGGCGGAAAATCTAATTTCGCGTAATCTAATTGAGGTCATAGGTTGACACGTGTCTCGACCCAGGGAAGGCTGGCTTTTAAATTTTGGACACACGGTTCAAATAGCTCAGTACTTCCAAATTCGGCAATAATTTTACCAGATGGTGGCGCTAAAGCGTTGGCAGCACTTGGCCCAAATTTGGTCAGAGTGTTCCTTAGACCCTCCCCAATCAGTGTCCCAAATTTCACACCTTTTTACCAGACGCTTCTATGAGCTGCCATAGACAACCTAGCCAGGAGAAGAAGACGACGACAACGAAGAAGACAACGAAGAAGACAAAGAAGAAGAAGAGCCACCACCTCCAGTGTTTGGGCCCCTAATAATAAGAATCTTGATGACTGAATTCAAACCCATTTCCACCTAAATTCTGGAATCATATCCTTTTTTAAAGGCATTATAAATATTTTAATGAATATTGATACTAAACAGATGGCAGGACCAAACAAAAAAACAAAAAAAAACAACTTTATTTCAATGCAACAAAACTGGCTCAACTGATGAAGCTGTATTTTTCCACACTCTCAGCTACAGTACACACTCACAGAAACGGACACTCACCTCGCATAAAAGCGTTTGAAGTAAACGGTTGCCGTGGCGATAACCTGCTGTCGGAGTTTCAGGTGCTCTCCCAAAGCCTGGATCACTGAAACAGCACCGCATCACTGTTATCAACCTGCACTGTTATCAAAAATGCCATTTCGATATATTCTTACTGCGTTTTCATAGAAACAGAGAGCCTCAAGTGAATCCTCAGACGGATCAGGAAAACGCATGCTTCATTTTAAGACCCACCTCAAATGTAATCGAGGAGCAGTGTAAAAAAATAAGGTCTACTGGCATCGGATTCGTTCATCACGGGAACGTCTGTAATAAGCTTTTGAACGTTTTCCTCAGTGAGAAAATTCCCACGGGAGGAGTGAGGTTGGATTTTCTACCAACCCGGATATTTGTGTCATTAGCTGTTTCAGTAACTGGCAGTGATCAGATCTAGTCAGACCGAGTCGATGGTTCAGTGCCTTTTATACACCCTAGTAATGTCAGTTTGATCTTTTTAGCCATCTAAACAGAATTTTTCCTTCTTTCTTCTCCATTTTGACAAACCATTACAAAAAGAAATTTCTAACCCAGCCACATGCACACCAACGTCCACATAAGAAATGAAAAGTAGCGTAGTTGTTCTGTACCATTCGCGAAAAAAATCTGCAGCTTCCAGTACTCCTCCTCCGTGAGGAACTTCAGGTCTTTCTGACGCTCTTTCAGTAGATCCTGCTTATCCAGCACCCACTGCAGGCTAGGGGCAAACAAGAAGGCACTAATTATACTGGTGTAGAAGTCAATCGTGCAGAAAACTTCTTTATTAATTTGCTCACAGTGACCGTTATCATCAATGTTAATATATTTGATTATTGCCTTATTAGCTCTTTTCACTGGATTCTTGAAGTGAATGGGTTCAAATCAAAAACAAGTTGCCTATAAACAACCAACTTGGACACATGCTCGGTCAGTTAAAGGTTCTGGAATAACCGAAAACCCCTTATCCACGCCCCTGTTCACAAAGCTCCACCCACAGGATCTACGGTGGCCCTTAGAGTAGAGGGTCAACAATGCTGTGTTCCTACGTGGTACCATGTAGGTGATCGTTTCCAAGTTGTAATCACGTTATTTCCAAATTGAGACGTTTGACGTGTGAAGTGGAGGGGGAAAAAAACTAAGCAAAAGTATGCACGTCTCAACAAAAGTGTGTCGTTTGTTTGTGTCGTCAAAGCACGTAAAGCTCATAAATAACTGCTTTAACTGCACTTTTACAGTTACACGCCTGAGGGGCTACTGGTTCCGTTCTACTGCAGTGAACTTCAAACTTTAAGGCAACATTTTGGACTGAAATCGCACCACAGCAACAGCAGCAGACAATAGCGAATAGCTTAGCAACAAGCTTTAATATTCATGATTACGTAGTCAATGACTACGTTTACATGGACAGCAGTAATCTAATCATTGACCTTACTCTGTGTAAGATAATATTTGTGATTAAGGTGTTTACATGAGTCGCTTTTAGAATACTCCTGTCATGTTCCCGTTTTACATGTTATAGAACATAATCAGATTAACAGCCCGCGTCATTACGTCACCGCGGTACACTGTCCGACGTCCCTCCAGAATTTCCCGTATCGACATACAGTTCGTCTTCGTTATGGTACCGTATACAGTTTTGGGTGTTTTTATTTAAAAAATTTTACGAACGCTATAAGTGCAGTTAATTATTTGTCATGCTATACGAGCTAATAGACAACTGCTTGAAGCCGTGGGCCGCGTCCCAAACCGCGTACTCACCGTCTATATAGTAGCCAAGATACGTCTTTTTCCCCCACTACAAGCCTATAGTAGGTGAGTACGCGGTTTGGGACGCAGTCGAACTCTCTTGTTCGCCGTAAAATGTTGAGCACTGCCGTGTGTGATCGTGTCCTGTCGCAGGATGCGGTGAAAACACTCACACGACGTTCATAACGTGATAAAGGTGTGTACATGTCTGTAACGCACGTCCATAATGCGACTAAAACAGGAGAACTCCACACGTCTAAATTCCATTCGAGCTTAATTCGAGTACAACCTTAATCAGATTAAGGTAAGTAAAAATCGCTGTATACATGGTAGTTTCTTAATCAGCGTATGGTCTTAATCAGATTAAGAGTGGATTATTGTTGACCGTGTAAACGCACCTAGTGTTTATTTTGAGTATGACCTTAATTATGGTAATAAAAAAAATCTCTGTTTACATGCTAGTTTCTTAATCACAGTATGGTCTTAATCCGGTTAATAGTGGATTATCGTTGTCCATGTAAACGCACCGAGTCATCTAAAAGACGGGGGGTTTTAGACTGGCCAATTCCATCAGCAGACTTTAACCCAACTGAGCAGCAGTTCACTTCCTGAAGAGAAACCAATGAGCTGGAGTTGCTGTTCCAATAGTTTCGGAGGGGACTGTATTTTGAAACCTGCGCAGTCTATAGCTGCATTTATCATTAAGGAAGATTCCTGTTCAATGAAAACGGTAAACCTTGGGGTTAAAGTGAATCATAAATGTGTCTGATTGTGTCATAAAACGAGCGCACTATTTCTCTACATGCAGCTTTCGCTCCCTGCGTTACCAGACTGTCTGGAGAGCATTAATGCGAGCTTTCCAGCTGTGCACTTCTGCCCTGTTTCTAAACAGAGTGACGTGGAATACCGCTCACACAAGCCCTGATCGCGTTCCACCATATAACACCATATAACACCATATAACACACAGCTCACTGGTTAGCCTTAGCCGCAACATGCTAGGCCACGAAACCGAAGAATTTCTCAAACTGGAAATAACGATACAATACAAACACTTACTAATGTGAACTCTGCCAGAAGTTCCCTGCCATTACTGTTGAACTGAGGTAGAGAATTTGACTTGCAATTATTAAAAAAAAAAAAAGAAGAAGAAGAATTTCTTTTAAGAAGAATTTTAATGGACGCTTGGAGATTACTGTAAACAGAGGAGCACCCAATAAATCCCTCCGACTATTCTCCGTCCGACCGGAATACTGTCCGGGTGAGACACAACAGGAGCCCTATATATGGTTCCGCAAAGATTTGGACCGTGAAACTGGTTGGAAGACAATGATCCATCCATCTTCTACCGCTTATCCTTTTCAGGCTCATGGGGAACCTGGAGCCTATCCAAGGGAGCATGGGGCACAAGGCGGGGTACACCCTGGGCAGGGTTCCAGTCCATCACAGGGCACAATCACAAACACACTGAAGATAATGATGTACAATTAAAAACAAACAAACATACAAACAAGAGGAGAATAGGGTACTGGTCCTGTTTTCCAATTTTTTTTTTGGCTGTAATAATTTTGATCTGAAGGTGATTAAAAACAGAAAAACTTAGAGAAAGAAAGGAAGGTTGATCAGATTACAGTAAAGATATAATGGATCATATTAGTGTAGAATAGCTAGTAGAAGGATAATTCTACTACTACTACTACTAATAATAATAATAATACTAGTAATAATAATAATATCACTACTACTACTACTACTACTACTACTACTACTAATAATAATAATAATAATAATATCACTACTACTACTATTACTACTACTACTACTACTAATAATAATAATAATAATAATAATAATAATACCACTACTACTACTACTAATAATAATAATAATAATAATACTAGTAATAATAATAATATCACTACTACTACTACTACTACTAATTATTGTTATTATTATTATTAATATTAGTAGTAGTAGTAGTAGTAGTAGGTAGTATTATTATTATTATTATTATATCACTACTACTACTACTACTACTAATAATAATAATAATAATACTAGTAATAATAATAATATCACTACTACTACTACTACTAATAATAATAATAATAATAATACTAGTAATAATAATAATAATAATATCACTACTACTACTACCACTACTACTACTAATAATAATAATAATAATAATAATAATAATAATAATATCACTACTACTACTACTACTAATAATAATAATAATTATTATTATTATTATTATTATTATTATTATTATTTCACTACTACTACTACTACTACTACTACTAATAATAATAATAATAATAATAATAATTATTATTATTATTATTATTATTATTATTATTATTATTATTATTATTATTATTATTATTATGTTGACTACACTGCGTAGCCAAAAGTATGTGGACACCTGACCATCAAACTCATATGTAGTTCTTCCCCAAACTGTTGCCACAAATTTGGAAGCACACAGCTGTCTAGAATGTATTTGTATGCTGTAATATTACAGTTTCCTTCACTGGAACTAAGAGACTCAAACACTGTTCCAACATCACAACGTCCCTGTACACAAAGCGAGCTCCATGAAGACATGCTGTGTGAAGGTTGGTGTAGAAGATCTCGAGTGTCCTGCACAGAACCCTGACCTCAACCCCACTGAACCCCTTTGGGATGAACTGGAACACCGACTGCACCCCAGACCTCCTCAGTACCTGATCTCACTAATACTCTTGTAGCTGAATGATCACAAATCCCCACAGTCACGCTCCAAAATCTAGTGGAAAGCCTTCACAGAAGACTGGAGCTTATTGTTACAGCAAAAAGAGGAATACATCTGGAATGGGATGTTCACAAAGTGCACATTGATGTGATGGTCAGGTGTCCACAAACCTTTGGCCATGGAGTGTAAAGTCATTGCCAGGTTTTGAACATTTCCCCTAATGGAACACGGTTACGCACAGCGCAGCTATCACAGTGATGCTAGTTATTCCATCTATTTCTAGCAGGGATAAACTTTTTCGCGGAGGCGCGTCAGATGTCTGAGTGGTTCGTCTCGGTGTTAAACTGAGACTCGACATTCCTCCGGCGGATATATAAACTGCCACCGTGACTGAGGAGCGACACAACCCGGTTCCAGCTCTTTATCCCCGGCAGCAGCGTGAAAGGAAACTCCAGCCTCACCATGAGCCGCAGCCCGGAGCGCATCTCCTCGTACCGGAGGCACTTTGAAGGAGCACTCGCATCTTCCTCCTCCACCTGCCACATCCGGGTCTCCAGTCCGAGTCCACGCAGACGCGAAACTCGCCACCGGTCCGTCAGCTACACCCGCAGCACGCGCAGGGCTCAGTCCGGCACCCGCAGCGCGCGCCTCACCGGGTAACACCTCTGTACTTTTTACTTTTTAACCAGCGACATCGAGTTCGATCTACACGCTACACGAATCTAATCTACTCTACTGTACATTACTCTATACTAATCTAATCTACTCTACTGTACATTACTCTACACTAATCTAATCTACTCTACTGTACATTACTCTACACTAATCTAATCTACTCTACTGTACATTACTCTATACTAATCTAATCTACTCTACTGTACATTACTCTACACTAATCTAATCTACTCTACTGTACATTACTCTACACTAATCTACTCTACTGTACATTACTCTACACTACTCTACACTAATCTAATCTACTCTACTGTACATTACTCTATACTAATCTAATCTACTCTACTGTACATTACTCTACACTAATCTAATCTACTCTACTGTACATTACACTAATCTAATCTACTCTACTGTACATTACTCTACACTACTCTACACTAATCTAATCTACTCTACTGTACATTATTCTACACTAATCTAATCTACTCTACAGTACATTAATCTACACTAATCTAATCTATTCTACTGTACATTACTCTACACTAATCTAATCTACTCTACTGTACATTACTCTACACTAATCTAATCTATTCTACTGTACATTACACTAATGTAATCTATTCTATGTACATTACTCTACACTAATCTAATCTACTCTACTGTACATTACACTAATCTAATCTACTCTACTGTACATTACTCTACACTAATCTAATCTACTCTACTGTACATTACTCTATACTAATCTAATCTACTCTACTGTACATTACACTAATCTAATCTACTCTACCGTACATTACTCTATATTAATCTAATCTACTCTACTGTACATTACTCTACACTAATCTAATCTACTCTACTGTACATTACACTAATCTAATCTACTCTACTGTACATTACTCTACACTACTCTACACTAATCTAATCTAATCTAATCTACTCTACTGTACATTATTCTACACTAATCTAATCTACTCTACAGTACATTAATCTACACTAATCTAATCTATTCTACTGTACATTACTCTATACTAATCTAATCTACTCTACTGTACATTACTCTATACTAATCTAATCTACTCTACTGTACATTACTCTATACTAATCTAATCTACTCTACTGTACATTACTCTACACTAATCTAATCTACTCTACTGTACATTACTCTATACTAATCTAATCTACTCTACTGTACATTACTCTACACTAATCTAATCTACTCTACTGTACATTACTCTATACTAATCTAATCTACTCTACTGTACATTACTCTATACTAATCTAATCTGCTCTACTGTACATTACTCTACACTAATCTAATCTACTCTTTTGTACATTACACTAATCTAATCTACTCTACTGTACATTACTCTACACTACTCTACACTAATCTAATCTAATCTACTCTACAGTACATTAATCTACACTAATCTAATCTATTCTACTGTACATTACTCTACACTAATCTAATCTACTCTACTGTACATTACTCTACACTAATCTAATCTATTCTACTGTACATTACACTAATGTAATCTATTCTATGTACATTACTCTACACTAATCTAATCTACTCTACTGTACATTACACTAATCTAATCTACTCTACTGTACATTACTCTACACTACTCTACACTAATCTAATCTACTCTACTGTACATCACTCTACACTAATCTAATCTACTCTACTGTACATTACTCTCCACTACTCTACATTAATCTAATCTAATCGACTCTACTCTATGTTACTGTACACTAATATAATCTAATCCTCTGTACTCTACTGTACGTTACTCTACACTCTATAACTCTACACTACACTAATCTAATCTACTCTACATTACTCTACACTACTCTACACTAATCTAATCTACTCTACTGTACTCTACTGTACATTACTTTACACTACACTAATCTAATCTACATTACTCTACACTACTCTCAGTCACTCTACTCTACATTACTCTACACCAGGTGTTCCCAAACAATCCAGGGCAAGGCCTCCCAAATGTCATAAACATTTAACCGAGGCCCCCTTTTTGCAAGATGTCTTTAAAACACATTAAAAATACAGACTTCTGAATATATATCCCCTTTTTTTTTATTAATAATTACATTTTACATCTTTACATTACATTACATTAGGAATTGACTGTGTGTGTGTGTGTGTGTGTGTGTGTGTGTGTGTGTGTGTGACTGAGAGTGAGAAAGAAAAAACATATTAATAGGAGGGATGGGCTTGGTGGCGCCGACCAAATTGTTGAGACCCCCCGGGCGCCCCCTGGCGGCCCCCACATTGAAAACCACTGCTCTACACTCCTCTCAGTCACTCTAATCTACATCACTCTACAGTTTTCTACACTCCGTCCACTCTTCTCTGCTCTACTCTGCTCTATTCTACTCCCACTCCACTCTACTTTGGTCTACTCTATTCCCAAATCCATTTTACACTGCTCTACACTACATTACTCTACACTACTCTCAGTATACTTTACTATCACTCTTTCCTATTCTGCTCAACTTACTCTAGTCTCTCCTCTTACACTACCCTTCTGTAGACTAACTTTATCTACTCTAATCTATATACAGTACTCTACCTACTTATCCTAATCTACTTTGCTCGCAGTTTATTCTCTCTTTCTATTATTGTCATTGTTTGTCTGAGCAATGCTTTCTTACTTTCTCTCTTTCTCTCTCTATATATACTGTATAATATATGCTTCTTATTGTGTTTGCTATACTCTTTCAGCAGTGTGAGTATGAGTGCTCTGTGTGTTGGTATGGGTCTTGGAGGTGCACTGGATCTGGAAGCTGCTTCTGCTGCCAATCAGGACTACCTAAACACGCGCACAAGCGAGAGACAGGAGATGATCACCCTCAATGACCGCCTGGCTGTCTACATTGAGAAGGTAAGATGTGCCCGTGTTCATTCTCTCCACTCAACCATCCGTGTTGTGCACCTAAGTCCACCTGTAATTAAGTCAAAATGTTTATTTGCAGGTGCGCACTCTGGAGCAGCAAAACAAACTGCTTGAGACTGAGATCGAAGCCCTGAAGGGCCGCTACGTGAAGCCTTCGGGCTTGCGCATGATGTACGAGGAGCAGTTGAGAGAACTCAGGAGGGTCGCTGACCAGATGAGAGCCCAGAGGGTAAGAAGAGAACACAAATCGAAAACCCTGTTCTCAGCCAAGAAGTTGTTATTTAAGCTGTTCAGATGCAATAACACATGACTCTGTCCTGAAGGACCTTGCTATCGCTGCTAAGGAGGCCATGGTGGTACAGCTGGAGATGATCAAGGTCAAGTATGAGGAGGCACTGGAAGCCAGGAAAAAGGCTGAACAGGACATTGAAGCTTTCAAGCCTGTAAGTTCACTCGTGATGCTTAGCAATATCTCGTGCTAGCTTGAATTCCTGTGAAACACAGCCCAGGAGTTACAGTACAACATGAGACATGACTTATGGTTACGAACGAACATTTTATTAACCTCTCGTGAAATGAAACTGATCACATCTGCATGCCAGTTAATGGCAAAATCCTTAAAATAATATTTAGTTGCTGTTTTGCTTGGCAGGATGTTGACGCTGCCACTGCTGCACGCATTGCTCTGGAGAAACAACTGGAGAACCTGGAGGTAGAGATGGAGTTCCTTCAGAGGATTCACAAACAGGTAGGGCTGTTTCAATTCCATACTGACTTTTTGTGTTGATATCACAGGTACCAGATGATTTGCAGCAGTGGTTCCAGGGTTTAGTAGTTAACACATTTGCCTCAGACCTTCAGGGTTGGGGGTTCGATTCCACCTCCACCCTGTGTGCACGGGGTTTGCATGTTCTTCCCGTGCTTCGGGGGCTCTCTCCCCCAGTCCAAAAACATGTGCTGTAGGCTGATTTGCCTATCCAAATTGTCCAACGTCTGTGAATGTGCGTGGGCTCCCATGCAACCCTGTGTAAGCTAAGCAGGATGGAAAATGAATGATTTACTGCATTTCGATGACTTTATTTAGTATTTACTTTATTTATGTTAACCATCACATCAAACTTGTTCAGGAAATCGAAGAACTGATGGCTCAGATTTATGAAACCGTGGCTAAAGTCGACGTGGCCTTTGCTCTTCCTGACCTCGCATCCGCGCTCAAAGAGATCCAGTCCCAGTACGACAGCATCGCTGCGCGGAACCTCCAGGTAGACAACTACTCCTTCAAACACCGATTGAATATAGTCCTAAAACTTAAGCATTTCATGATATGTTTCTTCATTATATATAACTGGAGTGTAAACGTCTCCTGGAAGTGTAAACCTTCCATGTCACAGATTACAAGGTCATATCATGGGACAGTCGGAATGAATTGCTTCAATCAAGTTCCTCACTATGTTTCTCCTGTGTCTACTACCGTGTTTGTTTCACCCTTTTATCCGATGCTCTTCAGGAAATGGACGCCTGGTATAAGACGAAATTCCAGGACTTGAACACGGCGTCGACACGACACGTGGAATCCGTACGGGGAATTAGGGAAGAAGTCGTGAGCTACAAGAAGGACGTTAGTACATCGCTACGTGTTTGCTCGTTTCCACCTTTTTTTTTTAGTTAAAAGTACATTTCCGTTCAAGCCTCAATCGATGTGTGTGTCCATAGATCCAGAATAAGCAACGGGATCTGGATGCACTTAACACCAGGTATGAGACTTTGTTGGCTCGGATTCGTGACAACCAAGAGAAATACAGGAAGGTGGAAGAGGATTTACAGGTAAGAATAAAGTAGATATCATTCAAATAACGGCAGGAAACACCGCTTGTCTGTCACATACATAATAAAACGGAACAATTTGTGAGTAAGCCGACCGTTCGTAGTTGTTTTATTTGGAACAACATGCTTGAAGGTTGATTATTATTAATAGAGGGTAACCGCGGTGTGTTTCGTAGGCCCGTATCGAGGCACTGAAGCTGGATATGAAGACAGTGAAAGAGAAGATCACTCTGCTGCTGAAAGAATATCAGGATCTCCTCAATGTCAAGATGGCTCTGGAGATCGAGATCATCACCTACAGGTAGTGCGATGTTGCTGAAGGATTTCTCCGGTTTAAAGGGTTACACAGACTTTCTGACAGCGTACATACCTGGAGTCCCTGTACTGTTTTTAATACAGCTTCATCAACTTCGACTGATGTTACTATTACATGCCACTTTAAATCGGATAAACGCAGCGCTCCACATACTAATTTCATTACTTTACATTCACTGTATACATTGCACTGAATTTATCCATACGGAAGTCTACAGACACGTCTAATCAGACACCTAATCAGCTTTAAAATAAAAGTATTAGCCTTTAAGACGGCACCACGGACTACCAAGGAGAAATGGTACACGCATGTTGACTATGTTAAAGGTGCATTAGCTAAGATTAGTCATATTTTTCCCTCCAAAATGAGTTTTATGGCTTTCTAATGGGTAAGTAGGTGAGCATGTTTGCCCCGTAACGCCCAGGTTGAAGGTCAAATCTTGCCTTCGCCATGTGCGTGGAGTTTGCATGTTCTCCCTGTGCTTATGGGGTTTCCTCTGGGTACTCTGGTTTCCTCCCGTAGTCCAAAGACATGTGTTTTAGGCTGATAGGCATTTCCAAATTGTCCATAGTGTGTGAGTGTGTGTGCGATTGTGCCCTGCAATGGGCTGGCACCTTGTCCAGGGTGTCCCCCAGACTGTGCCCCACATCCCCTGGGAGAGATTTCAGGCTCCCCATGACCCTGTGTAGTATAAGCGTTATGGAAAATGGATGGATGGATAGTTAAGTAGATGAGGTAGACCATTTTTTAAAAACTCGTTGAGCCCACCCCTTCATTCCCACCCATGCTTGTAAAGCTCCACCCCCAGGATCTCTAAAATGTCTAATGGGAGATGCATTAAAACACAAACAAGCTTTCCAGACTGGAAGTTAGTTTTCCAAATGGATTTTCTTAGCCACTTAATATTTTGTCACGACTTAAAACATTTTTTTGCAAGTTATTTGTACAAATAAGAAAGAAAAAAAAGCACTATAAATGCACCTATAAATAATATCGAGGACAATAAGAATTGTATCCTCAGTGCCATTTTTATTTTTTTTCGCTTCTTCAGGAAGCTGATCGAGGGCGAGGACACCCGTTTATCAACAATGGTGCAAGGCATGTCTCTGATGAGCGTCAGCATGTCCGGGAGTCTCAGCACCTCAGGGGTGAGGGTGAGTGGAGCCTTGGCTGAAGCGGCTGGTGGAGAAGCCTCCGTGTCCACAAAGCTTCCGCCTTCCTCTAACGGCCACCAGGAAACCGCGGAGGAGTTCTCCCACGAGCAGGCCGTGGAATTGACGGAGAGGAAGACCGTCCTCATCAGGTAAAAGTATTCGCCACAATAATCACAAACACAGCACGAAATGTACAGTGTATATAACTTGCACACACTGTAAAACAGTACATTATAATGTAAATAATAAAGCCTATACATTTTTATCCCTCATGATTATGTAATATGGTGTTATATTTCAAGTGTAGCATTTCTTGATGTTCTTGCTCTTCGTTTAGAACAGTTAAGACAGACGAGGACGTCATTCAGAGAGACACGCAGGAGCGCACCATCACCATCTCCGGAGCAGCAGATGAGACAGAGGAGTAACCCGACATCACGCTATGAATCCATCTGACCCCGGAGGATATACTCTCTACTCTCATATAGTTTTTTTTTCCTCCCCTCCCCTAGTAATTAGAATTCTCCAAAGATCATACCCTTCTACATCACCTTACAGCGATAGAATATTCTCTTTCTACCTTGCAATTGTAAGCAAAGGAGAGAATGAACTGTATTAGAGATATCCTGATATCCAATATAAAAAACACATTTGCTACAACTAAACCACTAATGTACTGTATTCTAGCTTCTAACCTCTGGTGTTGCCTCTGGTTCTCATCCAACCACATGCATGAAATAAACATGGCTGCAAAGCATCAAAGTTATTGTCGGGTTGCTCTTATTATAATTATGAGAGATACTTACGGATTAGAAATCGAATGAATTTGTTTTGATTGACCCGTTTCTGCGACAAAGAGCAATCTAGTGTTGGGTCCGAGTCCATCTTTGTCAAATTCACGTCGACACCAAGTCCTTAACCGATCGAATCCGAGTTCGAGTCCAAAAGACTCAAGTCCGAGTCCCTAATGGCTGAATCCCGTCCGAGTCCAGAAAGTAATTCGATTGAAAAAAAAAGATTTGAAATGGCAACTGTAAACTCTACACTGAGCTGTTAGATTAATATTTTAACCTTCCCAAACCAATGGTGACATAAATGCAATTAAAAAACACCATTATTACATCTCACCATAGCCATTTAATATTTTAATCTCATGTCATCAGCACCTCAACTAGTTTCCTATCAAAAAATGGGTTCAAAGAGAAAAAGAAAAAGGGATATAGAGGTATATGTAGGAATTTATTATATGACAAGTGTATGAAAATACAAATGAACCGGTTTTGTTATACGTTATTGTATCACACTATATTGTGCTCTCCAGGGTTTTAATGATTTGATGCTCCTCCCCCACAGTTATATAGACTGTGAGAGTGAGTGAGAGCGAGAGAGAGAGAGAGAGAGAGAATACAGAATGAATCACGACAAACTCATTTCTGAACACAGCTCTGATCTTTTCATTCATTTTAATTCCTAAAACAAAAATAAATCCCTATCAGCACATTTTTACGTGAAATACAAGACTGGAATCACCAGATGCTAATGTTTAGGGCCGGGCGATCGTATTTCATGATAACGATCCGTTTCCTGTAGTTGGATGGACATTAATGACACACTGCAGCAGGTTCATTAGACTGTGGTCACTTTAAGACCTAATGCGCAGATCTAATATACCGTATTGATACACCTCCGATTTTTATCCCAACTGTTTACATTCACTTAAGACATAACCGACTGCGTTTGCGTGAATACTCGGCCAGACTTGCGTGTATTGATTCGAACGTCTAAGCCGCTTTAATAACCTGCTAAAGAGAACTCAATTCGGTACTAGCGCGAGCGATGAAGCGGCTTTCTCGTTATCTGAACTTTATGCTGTTATTTATCTTTCTTTTCATGTTACACATGACGGGTACTCGAGTCTGGAATAGGAGTACCCCAACTCTAGAGGACATTACGATCTCACTTTTTGTGTTTTTATTGCCGTTTTCATCCTTTCGTGATTTTTTTATTCTTTTTTTTTTTTTGGTGTTGCCAAGAATAACACCGTTATACCAAAAACAACTTTTTCACAGTTCGTATAAACGTGATCCGATGTGAAAGTGCAACCAAAAAGTGCAGCATGAAGTCAGAAATAATTGGAATGATCTTGAAAGAAAAAAAAAATAAAAATTCTAAATGTAGCGTTTACTCTCGGCATCACTTTAAAGGCTTTGGCTCATCTCCAACCCCTCCAGCTAGTTGATATACAGCCAGACTTACTTGATGTGCCAAAGCATCGACACTCTCCTGCACACAGACACACAGACACACACACATTCATATAACCGTACTTCAGATACGTAGCAGGAAAGGTGATTCTGTGACAGAGATGTATGGAGTGTGTATGTAAGCGTGCACCTGCGTGTCAGCTTCAGCATACACTCGAACAACGTCCTCAGTGCCAGAGGGTCGGACGAAGGCCCTGGCTTGTTTGTACTCCTTAACCAGAGCGTCTATAGAGTCTTGTAATCCTGCCGGGGTTAGCGCTCGACGCTCTGCATCCGTCGTGTCGATCACGCGTCTGTCTGCTACCTAAAGTGGAAGAACGGTGCCGTGAAACGAAATAAAAATAACTCCCGCGTTGGTTTGAAAAAGTTAAACTCGTTCATGGCGATACGATTTTCGTATCAAAGATGGAAACCGATCTTCAAGTCGCTCTACCGATCTATACGTACGGTGCAGTGCATAAGTTTTCACCCCCCTTCGAACATCCCCAATACATTTGTCGGAGAACATGCCTAAAGAAACAGCATTATAAAGAGCTATCAGAACAAGTCTGGGATAAAGTGCTGAAAAGAGACACGGTGACCTTGACTTTGAGCTGGCGATTGGGCAGGTCTGTATAAATGGCATCCCATTCCCGAACGGTCATCCCTCTGATAGCCAACACCGCTTCGATTAGCAGCATATCCGAAATGGCGTCACCTGTAGCCTACAGAAAAGAGAGAAATAAATGAATACATAAACATAAATTTCATTAGAAATGCAGTGGAGGTCATGTATTTATATACGCCTTGCATTTTTCTTCATTTACGTATTTATTTTTTTTCTCCATTTAGTACAGCCCTTCAGCAGCTGCATAAAATATTCACGTTTCCCAGAAGACAAAATAACAATGTACACCGATCATCCTGTTCAAAAATTTACACCTCCCCCCACCCCACTCCCGTCTCATAATGTATCGTGTTGCCTTCTTGAGCATCAGTGAACGTTTGTAATAGTCGTGTACGAGTCCCTCAGCGTGAAAAGACGGATCTCGACATCATATAGCTGTTGGAAAGGGCACAAATATGCAGAAGATGCTGGAAGAGTACAGAATGTGCAGGACCTGGAGGATTTTTCTGAAGAACAGTGGGTAGTATAACTGCTCAGGACAAACGAGGGACTCGTGAAGAACGATCACAAAACATAAACACAGTCGCTGATCATCCAGGTAACGACACGCAGTATTAATAATCAAGAGTGCGTAAACTTTTGAACTGGTTCGTTTGTGTAAATACAGTTATTATTGTGACTTGTGGACTATATGTAAACATCGGATATGTGAAATAGCTCATTCAGGACAGAACTAAATAAACAACAATATGCAATTTTTATGATCCCATTTTTTTTTTTTTTTTTAAATAATATTTTGCGTATTTAAATTTATGACCTCACCTGGATTTGCATCAGAAACAACTATGAACCATAAATCAAACATCGTTTAAACTCATATCATAATACATCACACATTCAGTCAGGTCTGTTCATAACCGTCACTGGCACCAGATATAAACGATGCGGTAATTTGAGTACGGGTGTATAGCCGGAGTCTGTAATAAAATAATCAAAACAGCTGGGTGTTGGTGTTTGAACCTGGTTGATGAGGTTCACAGTGCTCTCCAGAAGCTTTGCCGCGCGTTTCTTCTCATCACTCGCATTCGGGTGTTTGGATAACTGCCGAATCTGCTCCTCCGCTTTCTTACTGAAAAGCACCTTAAATACACCAGGAAAAACAACTGCTGTTATATGCCGGATTCTTACTCCTTTAAGCCGTCTCAGTCCTTAAATCTACTAAAAAAATACCTCTTAGCAAAGTAAAATTGTAGGTATTACAGTTGTGCTTACCGTTCCATGGCCATTGGCTTCAAAATAAACTCCAATGTCAAATTCCTGAGCTGCGTGATGTAGATGCTTCACTCCAGTCTTTGTACAGCAAACTGTAACCTAAGAGCACAGGTTAAAGACAAAATACTTGTAGTAATTGTAGCATCACTGAACAAGATATTATGCTACAGTGGTGCTGGAACGTTATTTTCTATACATCTGCATAAATATGACCTAAAACATCATCGGAATTTTAAAGTCCTAAAGAACACGATTACTAGAAAGACATGTAATTGTCTAAAAGGGTCACATAGGAACCCAGGGTAACTTCTAAGCAAGTAAAGGCCTCTCTCACATTGGCTAATGCTAATGTTCATGAGTCCACCATCAGGAGAACACTGGACAACAATGGTGTGCATGGCAGGATTGGAAGGAGAAAGCCACTGCTCTCCAAAACGAACATTGCTGCCCATCTGCAGTTTGCCAAAGATCACGTGAAAAAGCCAGAAGGGTGTTGGAAAAATGTTTTGAGGACAGAGGAGACCAAAATAGAATTTTTTTTTATTAAACGAGAAGCGTTATGTTTGGTGAAAGGAAAAACACTGCATTCCAGTATAAGAACCTTATCATGTTATCTGTGAAACATGGTGGTGGTAGTGTCATGGTTTGAGCCTGTTTTGCTGCATGTGGGACTGGACGACTAGCCCTCACTGATGAAACAATGAATTCTGAATGATACCAGCGAGTTCTAAAGAAAATTGTCAGGACATCTGTCTGTGAACTGAATCTCAAGAGAAAGCGGGTCATGCAGAAAGATAACGACCCCAAACACACAAGTCGATCTACTAAAGAATGGTTAAAGAAGAATAAAGATAATGTTTTGGAATTCAACTCAAAGTCCTGACCTTAATCTAATAGAGATGTTGTGGAAGGACCTGAAGAAAGCAGTTCATGTGAGGAAACCCTCCAACATCCCAGAGTTGAAGCTGATCTGTACGGAGGAACGGGATAAAGTTCTTCCAAGCCGATGTGCAGGACTGATCAACAGTTACCCCAAACGTTTAGCTACAGTCATTACTGCACAAAGGGGTCACACCAGATACTGACAACAAAGGTTCGTTTACTTTTACCTCTCACAGATATGTAATACTGGATCGTTTTCCTCAGTCAATACGTGACCAAGTATAATATTTTCATCTCATCTGTTTAATTGGATTCACTTTATCAACTGTTAGGATTTGTGTAAAAATCTGATGATGTTTTAGATCATATTTATGCAGAAATGTAGAAAATTCTAAACTTTCAAGCACCACTGTATAATAATAATGTTAATGTATAGGAATATCAAGTCAAATAATGTCATAAAACACCTTCATGACGTGTTCAAGGTATTGTGTAGAGCTTCCATTGGCATATGCTGTTTGAACCACAGCGACCTGCAGATTCAGCCCTGCCTATACAAAACACACACACACACACACACACACACACACACACACACACACACACATAATTAACAGGTCCAGATGAAGCATTCTGCACATTATGGTGCTATGTAGATAGGTTTTTTTGCTGTTGCTCCCAACATAACTGCCAAGTCATGAACCACTGAAACACTAAGTTAAGTACAGCTCACAGAGTGTGTCCTAGCATCCAGAGAATCTAATCTAATATCTAATCTACTGTAGTTACGTATACGTAACTACAATTTTGCCCATTCTTAATACCTGTAGGTATTGGTACAGTGTTAGAACAAACCTCTAAATCATTTGATATTAGGGAGCATCAGACAGAAAAATCTGAGGATTCATACAAACTATATGATCGGGTGTGTTTTCTACCTGTGTCAAAAGCTCCTTGAGATATGTGCTAATCAGAGTAGCTATCTTATCTCCGTCCAAAAGATGGAAACGCCCAGCAGAATCATTGTAATAGTACACAATGCGATCTGCATCACCATCAAAGGAGCAGCAGCGCTGACCCGGCCCCATATGCATACCTACAGAGGGAGGGAGGGAGGGAGAGAGAGAGAGAAAGAATAGTGCATAAACATTCAGGTATAGTATGAAGCCATGTGGATGAACTGCAGTGCTTGAAGAGCGAAATTTATGTACCGTGCATTGGAATATTTCGTTAGAAAATGACAAATGAACATTCAGCGGAGGTGGAGACAACACTACTCTACAACACGAAATCAAAGCTCATCACACCCAAACTTCAGGCACAGAAGAAGTCTGAAACTATATGGTGACTGGCCGGAGATGGCAGCCAATCAGGAAAGAGAGTGAGAATTTATTATCGTGTTCAACAGGTAATGCTATTAATGCTTCTCTAATTTGGTAGGAAGCTAGTGAATACGAGATGCCAGCCAGCAGACTTATACTCGTAGTCAGTTGAGAAGTTGTTTACCTGGAGAACCAGTGACAGCCACCTACTGGCCAATGCTCGGTGTTTGTCAAACATGCTTGTATCAGGAGAGAGCAAGTCAGCCGTGACAAATGCAACTTTTATTCCAGTCGCAACTTTCAACTTTACAGTACTGAAACAATACTAAACGCTGCCACGTACCTTGTGGAGGTTTCTGCTGCACTTTCACGTGGTCGGCTCCACACTGACAGTTAAGTCTGCCACTACTGCCGTCGTTAAAGAGCTGCACCTGCAGCTCGGACTTGAGAAACGGCTCCATTTCTCTCATCTTCAACGCTCCGATCCCATTGGCCCCATCCACCAGCAGCCTCTTCTGGTCATCAGTGCGTTTCGGGGCCTGGGAGACAGGTGCAGGTATGAGATGGTATGTGTTGGTCTAGAAAAACGAGGCTGAATGTAGACATTAGAATTTATTTTTGTTTGCACTTACTCTAACAGCTACAGCTATCTTGCATTTGTTCTTTGTCAACATCACAGCATCTTTGTCAGTTTCTTACACAGTGGCATGCTTAGACTGCATTATCCCTCACTTCTAAATCACTTTGGATATGAAATTTATATACATTCAAGTATACTCTCACATTTGGACTCTTACATTCTTAGTGAGCTCAAGGAAGGCCTTGGAGAGTTTCTCATAATATCCTTGTGTTGTAGCAGTACCATAGGAACCGTTGGTGTTGCGACATAGGACCATATAATGCAGCTGAGGTGTGGTCACCAGGCCAAAGTCTTCAATAAACACCCATACATACACAAACGCAGGAAGAAAGTGATACTGATTAACATACAACACAAGTAAAACACCAACCCATGATTAAAATGGTTTCTAGGTGCACACTAGTCTGTTTGGAGAAAAGTCAAATGTACTTATCCATGAGCACACCTAGACTATGGCCTTCTAAACAGGAAACCCCATCCAACACGGCCCGTGACAGGTTCTCACTGCTTGGCCTGAGCAGCAGAATGTACATCCAGTCAGTTTGTACACAACTACACTTGCTAAATATCTACAAACAAAAAAGAACAACAAGTACAGTGTTACCTGGTGTCTCGGCCAATGACAACACTCGCTGCCTCACTCATGTCGACGGCTTCCTTCTCAATGATGTCCTTCAGTACAGTGCACAAAGCTTCCTGTTCTGCATTGGCCAGCTGAGTGGCATAGCCTTCCCAAGCTGGAGTCACCATTTCCCCCATGGGGTCAATCAGCTTCACCCCATTGTCCTCCTGAGTGCAAGAAAAGGATGGAGAGAAATAATGGAAACGTGCATACAATCATCAACCTACATAACCAACACGTTTCATTTGTCAAAAATGGTGGCGTTGATAGTGTAACACCACCCACCTCTGGATTGTGAGAGGCAGTGACCATGACTCCAATGGTGGACTTGGTTTTTTTGGACCTCAGCGTGGCCAACAGGCCCATGCGGAACATCACATGGTCCAAATGATTCGCAGTGGTACGGAACCCTGCCGTACCGTATTGTAACGTCAGCCCCTTTGGTTTTGGATGGAGCGCAGATTTCTGGGACACGTCGTCGAACTGGGCCATGGCTACAGAAATCGGAAAACATGAAATGCTTAGTTATTTACTTTTAGTCACCCCACACATTTGCTGCTGCCTTCCACCAGCCATCTGAAATGAATAAACAATGCCTACAAAGTGCTCACAACCACCGAGACCAAGAAGCATCGGATTTAACACTCAAGATATACCAAATGGTACACCATATTTCCATAAGTATGTGAACACCC
Organism: Ameiurus melas; assembly: GCA_012411365.1. Taxonomy (NCBI): domain Eukaryota; kingdom Metazoa; phylum Chordata; class Actinopteri; order Siluriformes; family Ictaluridae; genus Ameiurus; species Ameiurus melas. The sequence continues at coordinate 6,486,305 of CM022766.1, forward strand.
GAGTAGTTCTTATTCCAAAACCATGGGCATTAATATTGAGTTGATCCCTCTTTGCCGCCATTCTTCTGGGAAGGCTTTCCACCAGATTCTGGAGCGTGGCTACGGGGATTTCTGATCATTCTTCTGCAAGAGCACCAAAGGTTGGACACTGATATCAAACACAAAGGCCTGGAGCAAAAATAAATCAATCAATAAACGGTGAAGTGTTCCAGTTCATCCCAAAAGTGTCCAATGGGGTAGAGATCAGGGTTCTGTGAAGGCCACCTTGTCTTCATGTAGCTCCCTTTGTGGTAAAGCTTAAAGCTACATCATACAAAGACATCCTATACAATTGTATGCTTCCAACTTTGTGGCAACAGTGTGGAGAAGAACCACATATGGGTATGATGGTCAGGTGTCCACATATTTATTGGCCACGCAGTGCATGTTATTTATTTATATTGTGTATGCTGCTAGATGCTCCCTCTTTGCTTGGAAAGGTGCGGCAAAATGTTCCGTTTTTAAAAGGCTGTTTAACCTGTAAGGCCGCATACCGCCTTTAAAGCGCACAACCAGATATAAGGCTGTTGTACACAATTGCCACAATTATACAGCTCTAACCACAGCTAATCACCACATATCTTACCGGGGCAAAAAACAATCCTGTTTCCTTCTGATAAAACCCAGACTCAACTGATAGTCCGAGAACACGGTTTCCACAACTTACCTTATTTATTTTTTATATAAATACGCTGCTTGTTATTGTTGTTCGCACAAATATACACACACAACAGGTCTACGACCCTAGTTTTGAACATCAATAGAGATATCTCCAAATTCATTCATTTCCAATCCTATTTAAAAATCCCCGTTTCTATATGACTGCGTTTACATGGACAGCAGTAATCTAATTATTGACCGTACTCTGATTAAGATGTTTACATGTCTGTAATACACGTCCATAATGCGACTAAAACTGGAGTACTCTACCTGTCTTAAATCGATTAGAGCTTAATTCGAGTACGACCTTAATCAGATTAAGGTTACATGGTAGTTTCTTAATCGGGGTTAAGCGTGGATTATTCCTGTCCATGTAAACACATCTTATGAAATAAAGTTGTTAGGGTTTGGGTCTTGAGGTGCTGCTTTCATACATTTCTAAAAAAGGTGTTTAAAAACAAGGTGCATTTATAGGAACACCACACCGAATGAGTTGAACTCCTCAGCTTACAGGAAGACTCTGTACTAACTTAGTTAACTATCGACTTCAGCCAGGAGATCAGAATACCTGAGTGACAGGAACACACTTTCAAATCACTGTAGCTCCAAGGACACTTATTGCACTTTTATTGCATCTAGACTAGAATAAAAGTGCACATAGTGTAAATAAAAACAAATACAAACACAATGCTACTGCTTCTTCCCCCACTGTCAATAACTTTGTCAAAAAGGTTCGATTTTTATTTTATTGTATGTTTTTATTATTTATTATTTATATTTATATTTATATATACTCACTTGCTCAGCTGGTGTAACGCCAGGTCTGGAGGGAATGGCTCACTTCCGGGTTGGTGACGTGGCTGTATGACGTAGGCGAAGTGCTGAATGAGTCCCTACTCCCTTTATAGGTGCACTACGTAGGGCATAAAGTGAACGCCTCGACACTCTGTGTAGTGCAGGATATGTTCTGTAGGGATGTTTCCGGGGATTAGGAAGACCTCAGAGGCGCGTTCATGGAGATCAGAGTCCGATCTAAAGGGAGGTGAAGGAATGAGGTTTACTTCCGGCATTGAGAGGCGCGCGTCCTTCCACCGCGCATGCGCAAAACAATGAACGTCATGAAAGTGGGCGTGACGTTGGACGTTTGCTATTCGCGAAAATTAAGGGACCGTCTCTAAAGTTCCATCCGACATTGTTAAACACGATTCTAACTTCAATAGTATTTGAAGGGAATGACTTACAGTCAGTCATATAACCCACTGTAAAGTGTTCATCTGGGTGTCAGGGATGATACACAAATCTTAGATTATTGATATTTACCAAAATAAACTATTAAATTATATGTAAATTAGACATGAGTTTCACCACAGAATGGGCCCATATACAAAATAAACTCATATAATCATTTAAAGCTCAATAGGATTTGAAGGGAATGATGGACAGTCACACATCCATTTGTAAAGTGTTCATCTAGGTGTCAGGTATGATGCACAGCTCTTAGATTTTTGATATACAACCCTACAATGCATGAACCAAAAAAAAAAAAAAAACTTGACGAATGCATAAAGGGGTTCAAAATGACCCGAACTGGATTGAATGGTTCTCTTAAAAAAAATATATATATATATGTCCTATTAATGAAATAATGAAAAGAAATGATGAATGTTTTAATATTTCAAACATTTTTATTTGTTTTCTTTTAATTTATTGATATACACGTTTGGATTGGGGATGGGAGCCAAAGGAATTCAAAATGATTTCCACAGGCAGCACTTCCTGTCAACCTTCTGAGCCCTTTTGAACTGCGTCTCTGACATAGAATGGCGTGCCACATGAAACCCCGTCCTGCAGCGGTGACATTCAATCTGAAAAACGATCATAGTAATCTTACCAAATGAATTACCAGTAAACAATTCATTTCTGGGCGGCTGTGGCGCAGTTGGTAGAGTGGGTTGTCCACTAATCGTAGGGTTGTCGGTGACTCCACATGCCAAGGTGTCCTTGGGCAAGACACTGTTGAACACTGTTGAACCCCAAGTTGTTCCTGATGGCGAGTTAGTGCCTTGCACATTGGTAGCTCTGCTACCATTGGTATAGGTGAATGAGACACAGTGTAAAGCGCTTTGGATAAAAGCGCTATATAAGTGCACATTTACCATTTCTCTCTCACCCTCTCTCTTTCATTCACTCACTCTCTTACACACACAACACACACTTGTTAATATGTTAGAACCATTGTTACACTACCCACCCAAAATGTTTTTGCACCCCCACCCGGGGGTTTTGAGGACATAATGAGCAGTAATGTCCCCTCTTGAATACTGAAAACATGCAGTTATATGTTAGCTGTGTTGGAAAATGGTACATACTGTAAAAAGCATTACCACATGTTTACTACTTAATACTACTACTTAGTATCATGTTACAACATGTGTGTTTTTTCTGTGATAAAAATCTATACTTTATACCAGGGGTGTGTAATCTTATCCGGAAAGGGACGGTGTGGATCGACACCGGCCCTTTCCGGATAAGATTGGACACCCCTGTTTTATACCATAGTCTAAATGACAGGCGTTTTTGTACAAGTAATAAATTACCTGAAGCTTTCAGAAGTTCCTCTGCCATTGTCAGTCGCAGATGTTCCATGGGCTCCTTGGATGAGTTTATAGTCAAATGGCAAGGGATATTTGGAAACGCTCCAACAAGTTATTTTGCCATCTACATAAGACAAGATAAGTTAATGTTTTTTTTACTGTCCATGGGAGATTGTTTCACCACAGCAGCCATACATACAAACAAAGAAAACACATACGTCTAAATCCATTAATCATATTCAATACACTATTTGCATAATCTGCATTGAAAAAAACATTGAAGAGCGTCAGCTTCCACATAAAGTACAGTTTGCTCTGACCCTTTGTCTGTGTAGCCTCAATTTACCTGCTCCATTCTGGTTTGTTGTCTAGTTTAATAAACTCTTTGTTTTTCTTTATGTCGTACAATTTAATGAGGAAATCCAACCTGCATGACAAACACTTCACAGCTGTACGAGTCCTGTTGTGTGGAACGGTTTATTTGTCCAACATTCCATTTTATGTCCATCCAGTCACATTTACTGAGACAGTTTCTTCTCATCTTGAAGTACTCTCTAGGCAGTGTAAATAAATAAAAACATGGACATTCTTCATGCAAATAACCTTTTTTTTATCTTTGTTGAGTCTAGATGCAGAGAAAGGTGACAAATCAATTGCTTCTCTCCTACAGTGAAGTGTTCGTTTCCCAGCTCATAGGGTATTTTCCCTATCACACCCCCACTCTTCTATATTACCTTCTCAATTCTCTACTATCCCTACCCCAGTGAAGCCAAAAAAAAACAATAAAAACACATTCTTGTTATTAAAGCTTGTTACGGTACCACCAGCAGATGGCGCTGTGGCGACAAATGCACGTGAGTGAAGTGCATGGATGCAAAAGCTGAGTTAAGTGTCACCAGCTGTCGGCAATCAAGGGACTGTCTATTTAAACCCATTGCGTAGCCGCGCACATTACGCGGCTACGCAAGAGATCAGAGGCAAGGCAAGGCAAGGCAAGGCAAGGCAAGGCAAGGCAAGGCAAGGCAAGGCAAGGCAAGGCAAGGCAAGGCAAGGCAAGGCAAGGCAAGGCAAGGCAAGGCAAGGCAAGGCAAGGCAAGGCAAGGCAAGGCAAGGCAAGGCAAGGGGAGAAAGGACCAACAGAGAAGACAATGAAATGTATAATGGTGGCAGGTTGTGATATTGCCATGCTCTTGTCTTTTTTCCTGTTCTTTAGTTGATATCCTGTCGTAGTTGAGTGTTTGTATGCTGTTCTGGTTAACTGAGATGTTCCTGTTCTAGTTAATAGCGAAGTTCTTGCTTTAGTCAAATGAAGTGTCCATGCTCTAGGTTAGAGTTTTATGTTTAGATCTGGTGTCCAGCCTCCTTGTATGTTTATTTAAATATCCTGCACTTACTTCCTGTCTCCAAGTCCTGTTTCGTAACAGAATGCTGCGCCGAACCATGGAAGTCGACACCAACCGTCCCCGCTAAGGACTCAATCCAATTCCCACAATGGACATTTATGGAGCTTCTCGATCCATCTCACAGGTGTTTCGGTTCCCTGGAATATTTTCTGGTAGATTGTCAGTTTTATTTCTCCAGCCTGTTAGACCCCAAGCCAGAGGAGAAGCAATGGCTCCGATTCGTGTGGTCCCGGTTCTTTGGACCTACCCGTCAGTGGGTGCAGCTCCTACTGCATAAGAAATGTGGGAACCTGGACAGTGTAGAACAGTTTGTGGGGGAGTTCATGATGTGGTTCGGGAGTCCAGAAGCGAGGGCCGAGCTTGAACATCTTTTGGGGGGTTAAGTCTGGCAGGCAAACTTGCCCTGCCATTTACTCACTACTACAGGCAAGCCCATGCAGAGATCCAGCCCGAGGTCAAAAGGGCTCCCGTCGGAGGTCAACCAGGTGATCTCAGAGTCCTAGCTTGAGACCTACGGGGAGGACTCGGCTCCAGAGCTCCAGCCCGAGGTTAACGTGGTGACCTCTGGGACCCCGTCTGAGGTCAACTTGGCGGCCTCAGAGCTCCAGCCCGAGACCTACGGGGAGGTCTCTGCCGCCGAGGAAGCTGTCCCGCCACCCTGCGCTGCCCAGGAAGCTGTTCCAGTCCCGCTGGACGAGTGCCCAGCTAAAATCGGTCTCAACCTGGTGGACCTTCCGTGTCGTTATCTGGCTCAGTTGTCTCAGTGTTTCCATCTGCCAAAACGTGAGATTTGGTATGGAGTGCTCGTTTGATATCAACTCAGACATAAGAAGGGGGTGGCTTATCCTTCCCCTTTCCATGGAGAAGAAGGGCATAATAAAGGATATTTTTTGGTTTGGTTGGGGATGCGTGACATGACACTGACTGTAGCATCTAGATGTAACGTGACTGGGGGTGAGTTTTTCAAATGTTCTGCCACTAATCGTTGACCACAATCTGTGTACAAATGGGACACCAAATGGGTCCACTTGTAAGTGTTGAATATAGCCTGTAATTTGTGATACAGTTCCACTGCACTCCTTCATGATCTTCTGGCAGAGCATCATCCATAACATCGTCATGGAGTCTGGTGCTTTTCCTGACTTCATTAGATATTACTCTCAAGACATCCATAGTAAGGCATATGGAGATGTTGCCAGCCAAAATATCATCTGGTGGTGTGTTTCTCAATGATTGATAATAGTGCTAGTTTAATCCTTTTGCTATTGCTACCACAACATTTGTGTTTAGTGTGTGTTTGGTATGGTATATTTTCAGAAGCAAACATGCAAGAAATCAATTGGTATACGTGGAGAAAAGTATTTGCTACAGTAATTGATGCTGTTTCAAACAAAGTTAATACGCTTTTAAAGACTTGCATGGTGCAAATTGGGCAGGGGATGCAGATCGGGGTAAGCACAACATCCCCCAAGCACCAAAAATAGGCATGGATGCAATAATTTCAGGAAGATTTGGCAGTGTCTGGAAGGTTTCACTCTGTGCTTATGCTTATACCTCTCTGGGTTTTTTGTTTGCTTGCTTGTTTGGTTGGTTGTTTTTGCCTTTGCTGCAGCATCATGGCCATAAATGCAAATCTCATGCTTTATTTTGTATAGCACTCAAAGCAGAAGTTTATTTCATGTTGGCATGTTGCAGAGTGTCATCACAGCAACACTCTCAACCTATTTTGTTCCCCTACTCTCCACCCACTGTCCAGTTCTATCCATTGAGTTAAAGCTCATTGAAGAATCAGACTAAACCTCCAGCAATGGTTGCTTAATGATGGGAGCTAAAGTGAGGAGTTTTAGTCCCAAAGTACTATTTGACTGCCATTTCTGTTATTTTTAGCCATTTTGGATTGTTGAACATTCCCTTTCAGCTGTTCAAACAGGGAAGCAAAACAAACATTAGGAGGTCTTCCTGCAAAAACGTCTTACTGAAAATGTGCAAACTTTTACAGAAACCCACATATTTAAACATATTCATACCCGTGGTCTCGTTCAAACGTACGCTTCTGTAGATTTTAATGTAAATGTAATTGCTAAAATATCATTTTCCTAATTTGTGAGATTACATCACGAATGATGCGCAGGCTGTTGTTACTGATGTTTAGTTTCAACATACAGAAATAGGATCATACCTCAAATAAAAAATGCTCATGTTTATGCTCTTGCATGCATAGTGTCCTCACTTATGGATAGTCGATTTAAGGCTTGTTTTTGATATTTTAGGAAACTCGAAGATGTAAATCACTTTAAAAATATTATTGTAAATTAACATCAACCTCTGTAGCTCTCTAGACTATTTGTTGCTCTCGATCTTGACTAACTTTATACACAGAAATTCAAATTTATCAAATGAAAGTTGACTCAACCAAAAACTAGGTGGTTATTATTAAATTATTATTATTACTACCTCTTTGTATCATGCACAAAGCCGTAAACTGTGTCAATTTTGTATGATCAGAAATCATTTATTTAAAAAAAAATTCTTCAATATTACATATTTATTTATTAGTTATTTTTTCTGTTTTAGTCCTACAGACCTAAATTATTTCAGGCTTGCTGTCAACCCCCCAAATATGTTTGATATTTACATATTTAGACTGAATCAATGGTGAGATAAAAAAAAGAAAAGAAAAGAAAATCTAAAGAATCTGCATATGTGTATGAATATTTTATGCATGAAAGGGTTCAATTCTGGGTTCAATTCAGGGTTCTTTCATACTAGACAAAGATGTTCCCGCAAATGTATTGTCTACCAACCTATTTGTACACTTAATGTGTGTGTGTGTGTGTGTGTGTGTGTGTTATTTTTCTGAAAGAACACAAGCTGTGCATCTGTTCCAGCAGGACCCAGAGATGTGGGGCTTTATGCTGTAGTCCTGTCTCATGCTGTGCTCACATTCAAATGAGGGAGAGAGAGAGAGCAGAATGACCTTTGCCTCAACTGTTTTAATTGCTAGAGGCTTTGTTCCTTGAGTTTTTGAGTCTCTCTGCTTGTAGAAACAGGACTTACAAAATAACAGACAATAAGTTGACAGGATCATATAAACGCCTGCAACTAAATAACAGGTTCTAAAAACTCCCAATTGAGAAAGTAATGTAATAATATAACGTGCGCTTTAACACAACTGCACATTTTGTAGTTTTTAATGTAAAAGAATATTTTCAAGAAACTTAATTTTCTATTTCCTATTACTTTTCTATGTTTTTTTTATTGTAATTTTTCCTATTAAAGCAGCTCTGACAATAATTCTGCTCCAAGACAAAGTTTTGGTTTATATTTATACACTTATATCTGTCACGACTTCCCCTTTAAGCAGTGTGTCTGAATTGCCCTCAGCCGTCAGCCATTACGAGGCTGATTATGTTTGTATATACACCGCGCGCCTCCCAGCACACAGCACGGAATATTGGACAGATTAGATACTTAGTTTAGATTCCTTATGATAGTTTACCATAGTCATAGTCAGTTTAGTTCACTCTGGTTTCTCCGCTCCCAGTCTCTCGCGATTGTTTGTTTCATGTTTAGTATCTTGTGACCACGACATTGATTCCTGCTTTGCCTCGTTTATGCCTGTTTGCCGACAGCCTGACCTTTTGTATGTTTTGGAATACATTTATTTATTACGATTTGGATTTATCTCCCCGTGTCTCTCTTTAATAAAACTCTCAAACTGCACTTGCATCCATGTATGACTGAGGGCTGCGGGAAAGAGACTCAGGTCCAATGTCCCACCTGCTAGAAGCTGCGTCTCCAGGAGGCATTTTTCTACTCTAAGGAATGCTTCAAGAGCAGCTGGCATCAGCACAAGCGTCTACACAGAAAAGCCCCTATGACACTACAGCCAGAAGTCAATGTAGCGACTCAGAACCAGAGTTCGAACCTGAGACCCACGAGGTGGGCTCACCTGCCAAGCTCCAGCTAGAGGTTAACAGGGAGGCCCCAGCACCAGAGTTCCAGCCTGAGGTTCAGGAGGGGGTCTCAGTTCCACAGATCCACTGTAAAGGCCCGTTACAGTCCCAAGTGTCTGTTAGCACGGACAACCAAGCGCTGCTCACGTCCAAGTCAGCAGAAATAACCGACCAAGCCCTGCTCAAATCCAAGTCTGCTGACACGGCCGACTACGTTCTGCTCAAGCCCTATGTCTGCTGACACGGCCGACTACGTTCTGCTGAAACCCAATGTCTGCTGACACGGCCGACCACGTTCTGCTCACACCCGAGTCTGCTGACATGGCCGACCACGTTCTGCTCATGCCCGAGTCTGCTGGCACGGACGGCCAAGTTCTGCTCACGGCCGAGTCTGCTGACACGGCCGACCACGTCGTTCTGCTCAAGCCCTATGTCTGCTGACACGGCCGACCACGTTCATCTCACGCCCGAGTCTGCTGACACGGCCGACCACGTTCTGCTCAAACCCAATGTCTGCTGACATGGCCGACCACGTTCTGCTCACGCCCGAGTCTGCTGACAGGGACGGCCAAGTTCTGCTCACGCCCAAGTTTGCTGAAACAGACAACCAAGCTCTACTCCTGGCTACGTTTGCTAACCTGTCGAACCAAGTTATGCTCAGGACCGAATCCGCAGCCTGCAGGCTCCACTGAACATTGCTCTGCTTTCCTGCAGCACAGGGACGTGGCCGCTTCCTTCGCTGCGGTAAGCTACCCTCTGCTTTCTTATGATGTGGGGACGCCGTCCTCTGCGATTTCCTGCACTACGGAGCCCGTCGCCCCCTGGGGTGGGGGTTCTGTCACAACTTCCCCTTTAAGCAGTGTGCTGCAGAGCATGTGAGTGCACACTGCCGAGTATGGTGCGCGAGCACCTGCTTTTTCGTTGTTGACAATCGTGACATTTGGACACGTGAATTTGTTATGTTTTATGTCTCCTCCCTGTTCTGTCATTGGCTATTGTTTCACGTGTGTCTGAATTGCCCTCAGCCGTCCGCCATTACGAGGCTGATTATGTTTGTGTATATATATACACCGCGCGCCTCCCAGCACACAGCACGGAATATTGGACAGATTAGCTACTTAGTTTAGATTCCTTACGATAGTTTACCATAGTCATAGTCAGTTTAGTTCACTCTGGTTTCCGCACCCCCAGTCTCTCGCGATTGTTTATATTTCATGTTTTGTTTCTCGACCCTGTATCCCGTGACATAGATTCCTGCCTTGCATTGTTTATGCCTGTTTGCTGATCGTCTGACCTTTTGCATGTTTTGGATTACGTTTATGGATTACGATTTGGATTTATCTACCCGTGTCTCTCTTTAATAGAACTATCAGACTGCACTTGCATGCATCCCTATCTCCATTATATCTTTATTACTTTATATTAGCCCACTTTGCCTTTGTTTGTGAAAATGTATTAGATGTAATTCCAATTATTTGCTATAAAATAGGATTTTGGTGACAGAAGAGTATTTCCAAATAGTACAATTTGGTGTTAAAAAAAAAAGGAACCCTGTCATTAACTGTCCAGTCTTCTGCTCCTTGAAGAACTTGTGCTGTAGGTGACTTCATGGAGTTTAGAATTTATGGTCTACTGACATAACTGGAATCATGTCAGTAGAAAGTATATTTATTATTTATGAATATAGTAAATAAGTCAAATACACATTACATGATGTAATATTTAATTAACTAGAAATTGGAAATAAGTTAATGTTTATTACCTAATTAGCCAAGTTAGTGGAAAATTCTGTAATAAAATTCTGTAATTACAACATGTTTTTCAAGCCCAATCTAGAAGTTGAGCTGGACGTGTTTGTGATGTGGGGGAGAAAAGAAACAGACTAATAACTTGACACAGATCTTGTCTCTACTGCTCAGACTGCCTTCTACAAGGAAAAGCTGGAAACTTCTGCACAAGACCCTTCCAAGCTCCACAACATATTTTCTTCACTACTCAACCCACCAGCTCCTCCTGCTCCGGCCTCCCTGACTGCTTAAGACTTTGCCACCTTTTATGATGAGAAGATTGAAAAAAATCTGAAAGACTTTCACTTCTACCCCAACTCCTACACCACCCACTGAAGATTCCCCTTCTTCTTCACTGGTACATCTTTCTAATCTAGCAACAGAAGAGATCCTGCAATCTTACCACCTGTCCATTGGATCCATTCCCTTCGACAATGCTCTAGACCATCTCACAAGACCTCCTCCCCTTCATCACGACTATCGTCAATGGCTCCATATCATCTGGTCATGTATCAACTGCATTCAAGAGAACAAGGGTTATTCCAATCCTGAAGAAATCCAATCTAGATCTCTCTGACATCGGCAACTACTGTCTGGTATCGCTTCTCTCTTTTCTTTCTAAAATCCTTGAATGCACTGTCTACAATCAACTGTCTCTCTATCTTTCACAGAACCACCTCCAAGATCCTAACCAGTCTGGCTTCAAAGTGACCGATTCCAAATAAACTGCCCTTTTGGCTGTCACTGAGAAGTTGCATGCTGCTCAATCGGCCAAACTGCCATCAGTCCTCCTTGACCTTTCAGCAGCATTTGACACGGTCAACCACAAGACTCTCTTGTACCACCCTCACGAGCCTTGGAATTCATGGTGCAGCATGGCAGTGGTTTGATTCCTACCTGGCAGGTCGGTCCTACCAGCTGATGTGGAGGGAATTCACATCGACTCCCCGAAGGCTTACCACTGGTGTCCCACAAGGCTCAGTACTTGGTTCTCTTCTGTTCTCAATCTGGACTCGATCTCTTGGTGAGGTCATATCCTCACATGGGTTCCCATACCATTGCTATGTGGATGATACTCAACTCATTCTCTCCTTCCCTCCCTCAGATCCTCTTGTTTCTGCTTAGATCTCAGCATGTCTGGCAGACACCTCATAATGGTGGCAGCTCCTCAGCTGAAACTCAATCCCAGCAAAACTGAACTACTGTTCCCAGGTGATTCATCCCAGGTGATTCATCACCATGCCAGGATCTTGTTATCTCCCTGGACAACTCTCTGATCCCACCTTCGGTTACTGCACGTAACCTTGAGGTAACTATGGACAATCAACTGTCCTTTTCCTCTCACTTTGCTAATCTGACATGCTCATATTGATTTCTCCTTTACAACATCAGAAGACTTCGTTCATTTCTATCCATAAAGGCCACTCAGGTGCTGGTTCGGTCTCCTGTCATATCTGTCTCTCAACTCACTCCTCTGCAACTGATCCAAAATGCAGCTGCTCAACTTGTTTTCAACCTTCCTAAGCTCTCCCACACCACCCCATTGCCATGCTATATACACTGGCTTCCTGTAGCTGCCCGTATCAGATATAAAACTCTGATACTTGCCTACAAAGCCAAAAATGGACCAGCACCCACCTACCTCAAATCACTTATCACACCACACATTGCCCATTGCTCCCTCCAAACCTCTAGCACCGACTGGTGCCACCATCTCTCACGGTACAAGGAAGACATGCATTGAGACTCTTCTCAGTTCTAGTACCTAGGTGGTGGAATGAACTTCCCCTAGATGTCCAAACTGCTCAGTCTTCAAACCACATCTAAAGACCTACCTCTTCATAAAGTGCTTAAATTAGCACTTTTCATATTTAATTAGTTTTTTTTATTTTTTTTTTTTTAATTTAAATTTTTTTTTTTACATATATTACCTCCCAACAGAGTTTTAAGACTGATGGTATTTTTAGTCCGTGACCTAGTGAACCAGTATCAAGATGTATTTATTGATCGAGACTTTAAAGTACTTCTGTAAGTCACTCTGGATAAGGACGTCTGCCAAATGTCGTGAATGTAAATGAGTAGTAAAAGGGGCACCAACGGTTTAAAAAAAAAATGTTCAAACATTTTTGATGCAAAAATAACTCCACATGGAGCCATTTAACAAGCTTTTCCCATTAGGCGGTGAGATTCCAACTTTGTTTTTTGTGATAAGAACATTTATTTTGCCAGCTGTCACCAGCCTGAAGCAGGATTTGCCATCTCAAATTTTCCTGGGAAAAATATTTATGACTCAACTCACAGTTACATTTAAATTCAAATAAGGTAAGATTAAAGTACAGGAGAGTGCAGAAACAGCCATAAAAACTTGTTTAGACACTGTTTCTGTGAAGTTACGTGATGAGGAAGTCTCAGGATGTTGAAGTCTGACAACTACAGTATGGAAGTTCATTTCCAACAGAAAGAAAAAGAAAAATGTTTTCTTTAGCAGCAACGTGGTAGGCTGTTGAGGCCTATTGCCTCAAAAGTCTGTTTCATTTTCTTTCAGTTTTGCTTTGGATTTGTGATTAGTTATTTGGAACTAGCCATTGATGACTGAAATTAAACTTGTGCTTGAAAGGAATAACATGTATCCTATATTCTAGGTATGAATTCACCATTTGATATTTTAACAGCTATCTAAGTTGGCTATAAAACTACAGTGTATATACACAAAGCTAGGTACAGTAATTAGGTTATCCTGCTAAACAGCTGTGAGCTATGCATAATATAAGATTTAAGATTCATAAGATGTTCACTACTTACATACCCCTATCAACATATGTTAAACTTTTGAGATGTCAGAATTTTGAGACAGTACGTCAGAGCTTTAAGATAATGAGTCAGAATTGTGAAATAATGCAGAATTTTGAGATAATAAGTCAGAATTTTGATATACAGTAGGAATTCAGATGAAGTAATAGGTTTGAGATAATGTGTCACTTGAGATCATTCTGAGTTAAAAGTCCATAATTGTTTTGAGAAAAAGTAAAAAAAAAAAAAATGAGATAATAGGTGACAGTTTTGAGATAAGAAGACAAACGAGCAAGTAAAGATTTTCAGAAGTCTGAATTTTGAGAAAATTTGGGGATAGATAGAATTTGGGGATGTTAAGTCATATGTTTGAAGCAACCTCAAAACTTGAAGTTTTATGTAGATTTTTTTTTACCTGGTGAAAATGAGCGTGTTTAATATACAAGACCGGATTATCCGTGCCCTCGGGCACCAAATGATTAAGCCTAGACTTTAAAATATTTGTCCTATATATACAGTCATGGACGAAATTATTGGCACCCCTGGAACTTTGCCAGAAAATGCACCATTTCTCCCAGAAAAGTGATGCAATGACAAATGTTTTGGTATACACATGTTTATTACCTTTAAGTGCATTGGAAAAGCACAAAAAAGCAGAAGAAATAAGGCAAATTTGACATCATTTTACACAAAACTCCCAAAATGGACTGGACAAAATCATTGGCACCCTATTAAAACTGTGGGTAAATAATTTCATTTCAAGCATGTGATGTTCATTTAAACTCACCTGTGGCAAGTAACAGGTGCTGGCAATATAGAAATCAAAACTGAAGCCAGTTAGAGTGTATAAAAGTTGGCTCAACCTTTGTGTTGTGTGCCTGTGTGTGCCACACCAAGCATGGAGAAGAGAAAGAAGAGCTGAGAATTGTCTGAGGACTTGAGAAGCAAAATTGTGGAAAAATATCAACAATCTCAAGGTTACAAGTCAATCTCCAGACATCTTAAAGTTCCTTTGTCCACTGTGCGCAATATAATCAAGAAGTTTATAACCCATGGAACTGTGGCAAATCTCTCTGGACGTGGACAGAAGAGAAAAATTGATGAAAGAATGCAACGCAGGGTAGTTCGAATGGTGGATAAACAACCTCAGTCAACTTCCACGCAAATTCAGACTGTCCTGCAGACTCAGGGTGCATCAGTGTCAGCTCGAACCATATGTCGTCATCTGAATGAGAAGAAGCGCTATGGCAGGAGACAGAGGAGAACCCCACTTCTGACACAGAGGCATAAAAAAGCCAGACTGCAGTTTGCAAAAATGTACCTGAGTAAGCCTCAATCCTTCTGAGAGAACGTTTTGTGGACAGATGAGACTAAGGTAGAGCATTTTGGCATTCTACTGTTTACAGAAAACGGAAAGAGGCCTACAAAGAAAAGAACACAGTACCTACAGTCAAACATGGTGGAGGTTCAAGGATGTTTTGGGGTTGTTTTGCTGCCTCTGGCACTGGGTGCATTGACTGTGTGCAAGGAATCATGAAATCTGGAGACTATCAAAAGATTTTGGCCCATAATGTAGGGCCTAGTGTCAGAAAGCTGGGTCTGCGTCAGAGGTCATGGGTGTTTCAGCAGGACAATGACCCGAAACATACCTCAAGAAGCACCCAGAAATGGTTGGAGACAAAGCGCTGGAGAATTCTGAAGTGGCCATCAATGAGTCCGGATCTAAATCCCATAGAACACCTATGGAGAGATCTCAAAATTGCTGCTGCAAGAAGGCACCCTTCAAATCTGAGAGACCTGGAGCAGTTTTCAAAAGAAGACTGGTCCAAAATTCCAGTTGAGAGGTGTAGGAAGCTTGTTCATGGTAATAGGAAGCGACTGGTTTCAGTTATTTTCTCCAAAGGGTGTGCAACCAAATATTACGTTGAGGGTGCCAACAATTTTGTCCGACCTAATTTTTGAGTTTTGTGTAAAATGATGTCAAATTTGCCTTTTTTCTTCTGCATTTTTTTTGTGCTGTTCCAATGCACTTAAAGGTAATAAACATTTGTATACCAAAACATTTGTCATTGCAACACTTTTCTGGGAGAAATGGTGCATTTTCTGGAAAAGTTCCAGGGGTGCCAATAATTTCGTCCATGACTGTATATATATATATATATATATGTATGTGTGTATGATTATATGTATGTGTGTGTGTATGTGTATGATTATATGTATATATGTATGTGTGTGTGTATGTGTGTATGATTATATGTATATATGTATGTGTGTGTGTATGTATGTATGATTATATGTATATATGTATGTGTGTGTATATGTGTATGATTATATGTATATATGTATGTATGTGTGTATGATTATATGTATATATGTGTGTGTGTGTGTGTGTGTATGATTATATGTATGTATGTGTGTATGATTATATGTGTGTGTGTGTGTGTGTGTGTGTGTGTGTTTATATGTATGTGTGTGTGTATGTGTATGTGTGTGGTGTGTGTGTGTGTGTGTGTGTGTGTGTGTGTGTGTGTGTTTATATGTATGTGTGTGTGTGTGTGTGTGTATGATTATATGTATGTGTGTGTGTGTGTGTGGTGTATGATGTATGTATGTGTGTGTGTGTGATTATATATATGTGTGTGTGTGTGTGTGTGTATGATTATATGTATGTGTGTGTATATATTATATGTATGTGTGTGTGTGTATGATTATATATATATATGTGTGTGTGTGTGTGATTATATATATATATATGTATGTGTGTATGATTTATATGTATATATGTGTATGTGTGTATGATTATATGTATGTATGTGTGTATGATTATATGTGTGTGTGTGTGTGTGTGTGTGTGTTTATATGTGTGTGTGTGTATGATTATATGTATGTGTGTGTGTGTGTGTGTGTGTGTGTGTGTGTGTGTATGATTATATGTGTGTGTGTGTATGATTATATGTATGTGTGTGTGTATGATTATATATATGTATGTATGTGTGTATGATTATATGTATATATGTGTATGTGTGTATGATTATATGTATGTATGTGTGTATGATTATATGTGTGTGTGTGTGTGTGTGTATGATTATATGTATGTATGTGTGTATGATTATATGTATATATGTGTATGTGTGTATGATTATATGTATGTATGTGTGTATGATTATATGTGTGTGTGTGTGTGTGTATTATATGTATGTGTGTGTGTATGATTATATGTATGTGTGTGTGTGTGTGTATGTGTGTGTGTGTGTGTGTGTGTGTGTGTATGATTATATTATGTGTGTGTGTATGATTATATGTATGTGTGTGTGTGTATGTGTGTGTGTGTGTGTTATGATTATATGTATATGTGTGTGTGTTTATTAGTGTATATGTTGTGTGTTTATGATTATTGTATGTGTGTGTGTGTGTGTGTGTGTATTGTATGTGTGTGTGTGTGTGATGATTATATGTTGTGTTGTGTGTGTGTGTGTGTGTGTATGATTATATGTGTGTGTGTGTGTGTATGATTATGTGTGTGTGTGTGTGTGTGTGTATATGTGTGTGTGTGTGTGTGTGTGTGTGTATGATTATATGTATATGTATGTGTGTGTGTGTGTGTGTATGATTATATGTATATGTATGTGTGTGTGTGTGTGTGTATGATTATATGTATATGTATGTGTGTGTGGGTATGATTATATGTATGTGTGTGTGTGTGTGGGTATGATTATATGTATGTGTGTGTGTGTGGGTATGATTATATGTATGTGTGTGTGTGTGTGTGTATGATTATATGTATACCTATATTTTAGTTATAAGTTCATGTAAATCTATGGTCTTCATAGCCCTAGTAACTATGTTACACACTGTGTTAATCTGGGCCTGTTCATATACCTGTACTGTATGTCCACAACAATGATTCAGAAGTTTTGAGTGTCATACAGTGTAAACTAGATATACAAATCACAGTGATGCTCTATCTGTACGTACACATCAGGGACAGCCTGTAGAGATATATTGTAAGATCCTTTTGAATCTTACCTTTTGAAGCACCTCTTTGAAATCAACTACTCTGCAGAGACCGCCTAATTATCCAAAGACTGTGAGCATTATCAGTCATTATCATTATTGATCAGCCAAAGAAGTTGGCTGCTGAGTTAGAACTCTAACTCAAATTATGAGACCGGTATACCTTGCCGGTTAACAGAAAAACAACATGTTTGTGTTTCTATAAGCACATAAATATTCTGTACTCCTCTAAATGACAAGACATGACCTTCTTAGGCGTGCATCCTTACTCAGGCATCAAACACAACTTACTGCATGAAATAAAAAGACGATTTCTCTCACATGGGCCCCCTTTTTTATCATTCTGATGGATAACTAAGAAGGGTTGAGAAATGACAAGAGTATGGCTTCAAGACATCATAATCCTTTTACGGTTCAACTGAATTCGTCATAAACCAGTCATTTTAGACCAATGCTAAGGCTGTTTTTTCAGAAGTACAAGCGCATAAAAATCCAATGCATCAGCAACTGAATTTGAGTAAAGTTTAGAAAATACTGCCATGTGAGCAGTCCTGTAGCCCTAGAGAGCTACTTTCACTTCTATTATGGGCAAATAATAAAAAGCAACCCTAATTTTAGTTTACAACATGTTGAAGGTTTAGTTTGTAAACTGTATTAAGGTCTCATAGTGGCTTTAAAGAGGAACGGGTTAGCTATCTTACCCATCTGTACACAGATGTAACCAAATCCCGAAGAACTTTAACTTCGTGTTACTTGTAAATGAACGCAATATCTAGAGGAACAGAACAGGACGTTCAGATATTAAATTACTGCAGGAGGGGAGTGGGTGAACAGGAATAACTATAATGCAGAGGTACAGTGCCTTGCGAAAGTTGAACTTTTCAACCTTTTGCCACATTTCAGGCTTCAAACATAAAGATATAAAATTTATTTTTTTTTGTGAAGAATCACCAACAAGTGGGACACAATTGTGAAGTGGAACGAAATCTATTGGATATTTTAAACTTTTTTAACTAATAAAAAAATGAAAAGGGGTGCGTGCAAAATTATTCGGCCCCTTTACTTTCAGTGCAGCAAACTCACTCCAGAAGTTCAGCGAGGATCTCTGAATGATCCAATGTTGTCCTAAATGACTGATGGTGATAAATAGAATCCACCTGTGTGTAATCAAGTCTCTGTATAAATGCACCTGCTCTGTGATAGTCTCAGGGTTCTGTTGAAAGCACAGAGAGCATCATGAAGACCAAGGAACACACCAGGCAGGTCCGTAATACTGTTGTGGAGAAGTTTAAAGCCGGATTTGGATACAAAAAGATTTCCCAAGCTTTAAACATCCCAAGGAGCACTGTGCAAGCGATCATTTTGAAATGGAAGGAGTATCAGACCACTGCAAATCTACCAAGACCTGGCCGTCCCTCTAAACTTTCAGCTCAGACAAGGAGAAGACTGATCAGAGATGCAGCCAAGAGGCCCATGATCACTCTGGATGAACTGCAGAGAACTACAGCTGAGGTGGGAGAGTCTGTCCATAGGACAACAATCAGTCGTACACTGCACAAATCTGGCCTTTATGGAAGAGTGGCAAGAAGAAAGCAATTTCTCAAAGATATCCATAAAAAGTCTCGTCTAAAGTTTGCCAAAAGCCACCTGGGAGACACACCAAACATGTGGAAGAATGTGCTCTGGTCAGATGAAACCAAAATCGAACTTTTTGCCCACAATGCAAAACGATATGTTTGGCGTAAAAGCAACACAGCTCATCACCCTCAACACACCATCCCCACTGTCAAACATGGTGGTGGCAGCATCATGGGTTGGCCCTGCTTTTCTTCAGCAGGGACAGGGAAGCTGGTTAAAATTGAGGGGAAGATGGATGCAGCCAAATACAGGACCATTCTGGATGAAAACCTGTTGGAGTCTGCAAAAGACCTGAAACTGGGACGGAGATTTATCTTCCAACAAGACAATGATCCCAAACATACAGCAAAATCTACAAAGGAATGGTTCACAAATAAACGTATCCAGGTGTTAGAATGGCCAAGTCAAAGTCCAGATCTGAATCCAATCGAGAATCTGTGGAAAGAGCTGAAAACTGCTGTTCACAAACGCTCTCCATCCAACCTCACTGAGCTCGAGCTGTTTTGCAAGGAAGAATGGGCAAGAATTTCAGTCTCTCGATGTGCAAAACTGATAGAGACATACCCCAAGCGACTTGCAGCTGTAATCGCAGTGAAAGGTGGCTCTACAAAGTATTAACGCAAAGGGGCCGAATAATTTTGCACGCCCCACTTTTCATTTTTTTATTAGTTAAAGTTTAAAATATCCAATAGATTTCGTTCCACTTCACAATTGTGTCCCACTTGTTGGTGATTCTTCACAAAAATTGTTTTTTTTTTATATCTTTATGTTTGAAGCCTGAAATGTGGCAAAAGGTTGAAAAGTTCAAGGGGGCCAAATACTTTCGCAAGGCACTGTATAAGTGCCAAACCAGTCAAACCCAATAGATCAATATTCAGTACGAGTATATTTACAGTATATATTTAATAAAGACAATAAAGGAAATAAAAGAAGATAAACAGTACGGAGCGAAAGGGAACCAGAGTGTTGCCAAATAAAACCCAGATCAAAACCAAACAAGTTTTGATAGGTCTTACCTGCCCTCTTGCCCAAACAAACGAACAAAGAGTTATATGGAGTTTTATTGAACATACAGTACAGCACCGGTACAACAGATAACAGGTAGTGAGTTCATACATTCACACAGAAGATTTCAATAAGCCATTGATCACAACCAAGGATATGGATAACCAAAACACACACACACACACACACACGCACACTTCACAGCTCTCGACCTAAGCAGGCCTGGTGGTTTTTAAACATCTGGACGGCAGCGAATTGGGTGAGGTAGAAGATGCGCTATTGATGATTGGCAGGTGACATATCCAATCGACAGAGACCTGAGAGTGAAACAGCGGAGTGAGAGATATAGATTGAAGCAGAGGAACAACACCAAAAAAATAAAAAAATAAAAAAACACAACGAAGTGAAACCCCAAAACAGGATTCATTATCATCAATATGCCGGATATCAATTGGCTTCATGCCAACATTTCTATAATGGGTCTACAAAGCAACAGTGTATATACAGTACATAAAAAAAATATTCAACCTGAGTATAATATCTGTTTTCCTTCTAATGGTAATTTCCATATCCACCCCCCAAAATATGTGCATAGATTATTTTTCCTGTTTAACAAAAACCACAGGAATAATCAGTATATAAACAAAATCTGAATACACGTTTAGATGGATAGAGATGAGATCATAAATTTACACACCCCTTGCGAAATCTGCAAAATATTAATAACTCAACAACAAAAGAGGAATCATTAAAATTGCATTTAGTTTGTTGTTTTAGTTCTGCCCTGAATCAGCTATTTCACAACAGATGTTTACATATAGTCCACAAGACACGATAATAACTGAATTTACACAAATGATCCAGTTCAAAAGTCTACAAAATGTAAACGGTATATTTATTAAGTTAGCTGTGCTCTAAACAATCAATGGCTCAGGGCGATTGGTTTCCTTAATTTACTTGAGTAAACCGAACGTGTCAGGTTTTACAGAGTATCTACATTTGGATCCACCTTCGTCTCCCATTCATGACATGCTGCGCTCCATCTGGCTTTTAGTTACGGCTGAAGGAACAAAAGTGGCTTGTTGTACTTCTGCGATGAACATCAAAGCAGAGAGTCAGAAAGAGAAGAAAAATGTATAAAACTGCACACACTTCGCAAATCTTTTCATACCTGGCATACAAAAAGGGAGGGGGGGAATTGTTAAATCACTTTTTCATGAAAAAAATATTTGAGTTCACCCCCGCCCACACTCCCCCACACCCTCCTTCAAACCCCACCCCCTCCCTCTAACCCCACCCCCTCCCTCTAACCCCTACCTCTAGTTCACCTCCACTGTGAGGAAAGGACTTGGCTTGTTGTTCAACTCCACAGCAGAAGTTTCTGCTCTCTCTGAGGAGTTGGATATGTCCGTTGTGAGTGGAACTAAAGCAAAGATGGCGAGCCAGAAAGTGGAGTGCGACGGGAAGGAAGATCAGGTTCATCTGATGCGCAGCATTAGTCTGGTGCCTGCAATCTCCTTCATCATGGGCACCATGATTGGCAGTGGGATCTTCATCGCTCCCAAAGGAGTGCACATCAATACAGGCAGTGTGGGACTCTCCCTAGTGGTCTGGGTGCTCTGTGGACTCCTCTCCACGTTTGGTACGCGTCTTAACCTTTTAGCAGTTAGGTGTTTAATAATACAGTACTGTTCAATACAATATAGACATACAGAATGTTCTAGTCCTTATCTTTGTGATTGCAACCAGAAAATAAGAGGTTTAGTCTCAAAGACATGGAAATTTGATATCTGAGATGGAAATATTGTGAAATATTACCTTTTTTTTAGTAGTTTATAGCATCTTCTCAAACATTGTAACAACGAACCCAGACTGTGGTAGCCATTATACATTTTACTTTCCCATGTAGATGGAATGAGGTGTTTTCATATATTTAAAGGTTGTTGCCAACTTTTAGTAACAAACACACACACACACACACACACACACAACAGATTACTATGGAAACTGTACACCAATGTACTACTGTGTTACAGAATTTGTACTATGGTTGTGATGATAGCCTCATGTTATGTCCTACCCATGTAAATTACAGGACGTTCTGGGATGTGAAGACATTCAAGTGGTGGTTAAGAGTTTTGACAGTGTTAGCAATTATGAACGCAGGTTGAAATTAAACACACGGTTGAAGTAGAAATAATAATAATAATAATAATAATAATAATAATAATTCCTGGGATAGGCTCCAGGTTCCCCCGCCACCCTGAAGAAGGAGTAAGCGGTAGAAGATGGATGGATGGATGGCAAAAATAAAAGGCAAAAACCTTAAAGCACACAGAATAGAGAACTATTGCCAGATGCATGCACAGTGAAAGAGGGTTGAACCTGACAGATTTAGAAAATCTGTCCACTGAGTCTGGTAGTGTGTCATAGAAGAGTAGTAAATCAAAACCCAATGCATCAGCAACTGAATTTGAGTAAAGTTTAGAAAGTACTGAGACACAGGGTGTACACTGAAAATAGTTTAGATAATAGTTCAAGTTCAGCTGTTAATTGAATCGAATATCATGGATTGTTAAATGTATCGTAATAGATTTCAGTTAAGCAGTATTTTTTTTGGGGGGTGTTGGGTACTGTTAGCTTTGGCTAACACTGTTGATCAAATTTAAAGATTTGTTTGTGACAACTGATTTAACATAAACTGATTTCATCAGGGTAGAGCTGCAACGAGTTTATAATACGGCTTTCCCCCATGTGTTGTGTGGAAACACAAATCAGTTTGGCAGGCACTTGGAACACTTCCTTTCGCTAACTGGATAAATTCTCTGTTTGTTTTTGCTCTGATCTAATCAAAATCACTGTCTTGTCTTCTCTTGTCTTGTCTTGTCTTGTCTTGTGTTTCCTTGAATTCAGGTGCCTTGTGCTATGCTGAGTTGGGGACCAGTTTCAAAAAGTCTGGTGGCCATTACACATATTTACTTGAGACCCTTGGGCCACTTCCTGCTTTCCTGAGGCTTTGGTCTGAGTTCATTTTCATCAGGTCAGCGTGTGTCTGTCTGCATTCTAAATCTTTAGACTTTTAAAAAAGAAAAAAGAAAAGCCTATGAAATGGACCGAGATATCGTGATTTGATTCTGGATCTTGTGAAGTAGGAAATCAAGGAGAGAGCATGTCAGAGAGCATGAGTGATTTCCACAACAGCCAATTGCTGTTGTCCGTGATACACTACTAATGCAAAAAATAATGGTTTTTGCTTTAATGGGCACTTAAGATCAACACATGTCATTAATGCCTTGTTGATTTAGTATGTTTGCAGACTCACTGTTAATGTTAATGTTTTGTGTCACTCCAGCATCCCTTGTCACTTGTCACTCTTCTCTTTGCAGACCTGCAGTGACTGGATATATTTCCCTGGCTTTTGGACACTATGTCATAGAACCTTTTTTCACGCCATGCCAAGCTCCTCTACTATTAATCAAAGTGGCCAGTTTTCTTGGATTGAGTAAGTGAAATGTGTCCACAGATGATTCTTTGACTAACCGAACAGCACAGTGTTGCAGTGCGTCGCTTTGACACTCCAGAGTTCTTCCCATATCCATGAGGGTTACCTCTGGCTTCATCACCCAAAAGCATGCTGGTTGACAGACTGGCAACATTAAATTACCCCTAGGTGTGAATGTGTGTGTGTGTGAATGTGTGTGTGTGGTTGGGTGTGGGTGTGTGCATGGTACTGCGTGATGGACAAGAGTTCCATCCAGGGTGTATGCTCCGGATCCACCTCAACCCTGAACAAAGCCATTTCTAAAGAGGAAAAAGATCAGACCCAGCGGTCACCAACCTTCCTGCAGGTTTGATCTCCAACCAAAATCGAACACACCTGTTTTAGTTGATCGAGAACGTCTTAAAGCAATGATAAGATGATAAGTCAGGTGGGCACCATTATGGTTGGAGCTAAAGTCTTCAGGAAGGTAGATCTCCAGGAACAGGGCCGGTGACCAGTGATCTAACCTATAATAAGCAGCGACATATTATACTGATTTCTAACTTGAAATCATTTTCTGCTGTTTCAGCACTTTTGGTAGCAGTGAACTGCTGGAGTGTTTCTCTGTCCTCTCGTACACAGGTCATCCTTTTGATCATTAAGGTCCTTAGTCTGGTTCTGATCATTGTCCCAGGAATTGTGGCTCTGGCCAAAGGTAGCAAAGATTTGATACTTGACTATTATTATTATTATTATTATTATTATTATTATTATTATTGTGTGATCCAGCGATAGTGAGTGAAAAACCTTGTTTATAACTCCCTCTTCAGGGAAAACCGAAAACTTCCAGAATGGTTTTAACTTGGAGGCGCTCACACTGGCAAAGCTGCCTTTAGCCTTCTACGCTGGACTTTATGCCTATTCTGGATGGTGGGTAATAACCTTTTTCCCCAGAATATTATCAATAAATCTGAATCACAGCTCATTTTATAGTTGCCTGATTTTAGAGACTAAACATAACGAGAAATCTGGTTGGTTCTCGGCTGCCTGTTTGGCGAACGCCAAAGAAATCCAACCAAAAGCCCACATTTTTTGCCTTTCTCTCAGTACGAGAACCAAAGAGCAGCAGGTCATCATGGACACACAGGCCTATCCATTTCTATCTACACAGTGCTCTGTGACATCTTGTTTGCCTTTGCTTTCAGGTTTTCATTAAACTTTGTGACAGAGGAGGTTATCAATCCGAAAAGGTGTGTAAAACGAGCAGGATCCAACTGCATTACCATGTCAGTTCTTACCCTTGTACTTACACTTGTTTCTTGTATTTGCCAGAAACATTCCATTTGCCATCATTTTGTCCATGATCACAGTGACTACGTTATACGTGCTGGTGAATGTAGCGTATTATACCATGATGACCGAAAACGAGCTGCTGATATCCGATGCCGTAGCAGTGGTGGGTATTATTCGAATTTCTATGTTCACAATGTCAAGAGGTTTAGTGATTTATTTTTATTATTTAATTGGAAAATGTCAAATCGTTCTTAGTCAGTTTTTCTGTATGGCACACAGACATTCGCCAGTAAAGCTCTGCCCAGGATGGCATCACTGGTGCCTGTACTGGTGGCCATGTCCTGTCTTGGGACCATGAACGCAGGGATCTTTTCAGTACCGAGGTATAAAGTCTGTTAGAAGTAAACGTAAATACTTCATCATGTCTAGTTCAATTTCCTGAGATTTTAATTACACAATTTATGTGTGTGTGTGTGTGTGTGTGTGTGTGTAGAATGTTATTGGTGGCTGCCAGAGAGGGACAATGGCCAACCCTGTTCTCCATGATACACATACGAAGAAAGACACCAATACCTGCTGTACTATTGCTGGTAATGTACTGTAATGGATTACTGGTTGCCTCTACTGAGCATAATAAATGTGTGCAGTTGCTCATTTTACTGTCATTCATTCATTCTTGATCATCTATTCATTTTATACCACAGTGCTCTTGAATGCTCAGTTCTGATTGGCCCATTCTCTATAGCACTCATCCAAATACGTTATCACTTCGATACTAACAACGTTGACAGGGACTTGTACGGAGGACACGCCACAGAAATAAATTTAAATAATAATAATAATAAAATGTCTGAATATTTGAGGGTTGTTGATTTATTTATTTTTTTTGTGAGGAGATTTTATTTAGCACTTTTGGAAGGAGACACCAGTGTCAGAGCTTTGTAACAGTCGGAGATAAATCTGTAAATCTTACAACATGGGAAGCATTTTGTCTTAATAACTTAATAAGAGTGAAACAAAGAGACGCTGGTTCGAGAACAACTGTTCATGTAAGGAATAACACACGTTAGACTGTGCTGTTGAATGTCATTAAAATCCCGGGAAGCGCCTTGAAACGTGCAGTGTTATTCGATGTGTTGACGTAACTTCCACTGAAACAGGAAGTCAGGGTGTGATCAACTGGCTCCTCCCCCTTTTTTAAATAGCCAATAGTATTTAACTTGCTTCACAGCCTAGGCTAAGCCATACTTGACAGTTAGTAGCATGGATGCAAGCCAGAGCAGTAATAATGCTAATAATAATAATGCTAATAATAATAATGCTAATAATAATAATGCTAATAATAATAATAATAATAATAATAATAATAATAATAATAATAATAATAATGGCACGTTCGAACAACCAAAGACCCGTTTACGACCCGTGCTTGCTCATATGATTTCCTTCGCTCAACGACGGCAACTTCGGCTGTGCGATTTATTATAATGTTGGGGGCCGGAAATCTTGCTGAAAGATGTCATCGAAATTGTTGATCTGTATTATTGGCGCAATGAGACTGTACATTTTGAAGGCATATATCTTCTAAATTTGGCGCACAAGAGCTTTTAGATAACCTTAAGGCTGATGTACTCATAGTAAAAGCCACAAAACTTCGATATTGATTTCACGGGGACTTCAATGCACATCTGTAGGTTTGTTGTTGTTGTTGTTGTTGTTGTTGTTGTTGATTTGGGGGGGTATCTTTGTATAACAGCACAGCCTGTGTTAGTTTTCTTATACCACAGTGATTACACTGTTTAATTAATTACTGCACATTTTATCGGTTTTGAGTTAGGTTTAATATGGTGGAAATTACTTTTACTATTAGTTCCTGAGTCTGAGCTGTTCCTGTAAAAAAAACAAAAAAAACAATAAAGTATACGAACAAGCACATTAATATACAATAGCCATGCTGTTAACCAAAATAACGCACACCTCCTGACCAATCAGATAGGAGTATTCATCCGCGCTGCAGTGTACAGCTGGGATACAGTACATTCAGTAAGTGATCACTGGAACGATGCACAACATTTAATGTAACTATAAATGGATAAAACGTATGTCGTTCTTTCATGAATGAAAAATCGCAACCATGGGCAAATTGCAGTGGTGTAAGAGGAATAAAACATTTCAGGACATGCAGTTACTGGAAAACAATCAACATCGGGGTAGTAACAGTAACTCTGCTTGACGTCAGGCCGCATCACGTGAGCTCATCGCTGATTGTTTTCCTATAATAGCACGTCCCGATGTGTTGTACGCATTAGTGAGTGTCTCGGTTGTTATTGTTACAGTGCCCTCTAATGGTTATCATGTTGGCAAGAGGAGACATTTATCAACTGATCAACTTTGCTTCTTTCTCGCGCTGGTTCTTCATTGCCCTGGTGACACTGGGGCTTCTCGTCCATCGCTATCGATTCCCAGACCATCCACGAACATTTAAGGTTTATAGCTCTAATGAACTTCGTTTTATTGTTCATCTCAGCTATTAATGAATTGTTTAATCGTTTTAATAGCCTAAAACTATCACTTTTGCTTGTCTTTATATGTGAGCCTAGGTTCCTCTGGCTGTTCCTGTGGTCTTCACGGTGGTGTGTTTCTTTATCGTGGGTCTGTCTCTGTATTCAGACCCCTGGAACACAGGTTGCAGTTTTGCTGTTACTTTCACTGGAATCCCAGTGTACTACCTGACCATAAAGCACTCATATATACCGAACCGTTGGAGAAAAGCCATCAGTGAGTTACACCTTTCCTTTTCTCTTTCCTTTCCGTTCACTCATTCATTTCCAGTAAACGCTTTACCCTGGTCAGGGTCCCAGAGGATGCCCTGGAATACACCCCGTCTGGGACACCTGTCAATCACAGAGGACGTTCCACACACAAGCACACCATTCACACACTCTCATTTAAATCTAGGGGCAATTTTAGGCTCTTCCGGAAAAAAAAATAAATTTGCGTCTGTTTTCTAAACAGGGACGTTTTCAGACCCTATTAATATTTCGCTATTATCATGAGCTTTTCAACTAGTCTTTGGTGATGCACGTAATGTAACACTAATGTTTGTTTCTTCCCTCGCTCTGTTCAGATTACTACACTAGCCAACTTCAGATATTGTTGGAGGTGGTACAGCAAGAGGTTCAGACCTACTGACAGGAGCATGGACATTACACTAAGGGGCGGGCGGTAAACACAGACACCCTAGACTTGTCAAGAAACCATCCAACAACCTCTCAACTGACTGCCATGAACAAGCCTGTCAACTGATTCTCAACAGGATGTGAACAAATGTTTAGTAATAATAGAGGAACAGTAGTAGAGCGAGTAACCTGACCTTCAACTGTAGAGCCTGTGGCCTAGAGAATGTTATCAGTAGCATCTCAGTTGATTCGTATTCATGTAATTACAAGCCACCGCAAATACTAACCATGTAATCCTAACCAGCAATCGCTAGATATTTAGCTATGACTATCATCATAGAATCAGAAATGTAGTGGTACATTGAGGGCATTGTTTTCTGCCAAGTCCTTGGACTTGACCTTTCAGTCTTCGGATTTATAATGCATATATCTTCAATGACAAAATGATACTGACACTGTGAAAGGAAGAAATGTAAGAGTAAACGTGTTTGTTTTGGGTTTTTTTTTGCTATGTTAAAAGGGCATCACTGTTCCATGCGCATTATGGGCTTTCCGTTGATGTGAATTCAATTCAAATGATTCAGAAAATAATAAAAGCTTCAAATACCTGTATTAACATCTTTATATATTGGATCGTTATTAAAACTTGACACTATTAAGGAATGGGTTAGTAATGAATAAGAAAAGAAAATGAATAAACACATACATGTTCTAGAATTTACAATTTGGTATTCCTGTCATTTTCTGAAGGAAAGAAAAAATACGTTCGGATCCTGCAAGGGCTTCTGAGTTCATATAAGGAAATAGGCTTCAAATGATATAACCGACGTGAGGTTACCTCAGTTTTATTACATGGCTCACAGTGTCAGTTGTAGATAGATAGATGACGGATTTATTTCCATTACACACAAATGTTTTATGGTAATTTTGTGAAACCAAGTCATTTCGTTTGAATTGTTTGCCTCACACCTCCAGCGTCAGGGGTTCGATTCCTCTCCCCGTGCTGCGGGGGTTTCCTCCGGGTACTCCGGTTTCCTCCCCCAGTCCAAACACACGCATGGTAGGCTGATTGGCGTGTCTAAAGTGTCCGTAGTGTATGAACGGGTGTGTGAGTGTGTATGTGATTGTGCCCTGCGATGGTCCAGGGTGTACCCCACCTTGTGCTCCCTGGGATAGGCTCCGGGTTCCCCGAAACTCTGTACGGTAAGCGCTGTAGAAAATGGATGGCTGGACGGAAGACCAGTTATTCAGTTAAGACAATAGAAATGGCGCTGTAGAAAAAGAGGACGCTCTGGCGTATAACTCGGTTCCTTTTGCCACGTCATCTTTATTTCGGTCTGGCCTCCGAAAAACATTTCCGTACAATTTTAGCTCAACGAGGCTGTATGTAATTACCGAAGGCTGTCGTTGCGTCGGTAAGCGTTTGCACGAAACACGTTTTTTTTCCTACAGCGCAATCATGAATTCCTTTTCAAGCGTACATAACGTAAGCTCGGACTTTGTTTATAACACGTTCTCATGTCTGAAGGTGTAGGTTTCATTTCCTACAACAGCATGACTCTGACGCTAGTTTCAGCGATTTGAACCATCGCTTCATATTAACGAACTTCTCGTTTCTTCTATCTTAGTCTCGGGAGTTCGTCGGTTACGTGTCAAGCCACGTCGTTTGTCTTGTTAGAGTCAAGAGCGATCACGTGAAAATGAATCATATGTAAATGAATCACATGAAAATGAATCACACGAAAATGAATCATATGAAAATGAATCATATGAAAATGAATCACACGAAAATGAATCATATGAAAATGAATCATATGAAAATGAATCATATGTAAATGAATCATATGAAAATTAATAAAGGCAAAAAAAAGTCAAGAGCGAAAAACAAAAAGGAAACGATCGTTTATAGCGTCGCTAAAAATACGTGTTAAGAGGAATTAGTCTCATGGATGTTTCAGTGCATTCGATGTGACTGTAATGGGATGAACGATATGCGGAAACGCATATCTCTATCAAACATTAAAAACAGAAAAACAGACTAAAGGCAGATTTTTTTTAATAGTCTTTTATAAGATTTTTAATTTATTGTAGTTTTTTTTTTTTTTACATTTTTGCTTTTTAAACAAAAACACAGACTGTAATGATGACGACAAACAGCCAAAAGTGTTTGAATCGAAAGCCAACGCATGCAAGAGACCAGGGCTGGATGACGTGCAGAAACATATTATTAAATAAAGCTGAATGTCAGAGATGATCCTGCACACCATGTTACAACTGCTACTCTCGGAATTATATGAAATGCTGTTGGGTAAATTCAACAGAATTTGAAAAAGATATTTATTATTAAGCGAATATTGTGCCTGAGAGGATTGGCGTAATTCAGCAGCGATTCAAGCTTTTACACGAACCTGTAGCCTAGAGTTGACCGGCGTCGTGTCCAGATTTCTTGCGACTTTTTCGACGTGCTTCATATTACATTACGCCTCCCTGGAAACCGATTTTAACTTTCCATCACCCTGCCCTGGAGAAACTAGACCTCCTGCACCATAAATACAGTAGTCAAGATCAACCAAGAGCCAATCAAAGATTGTTAAAATCATAAGATAAAAACAGAAATCTCAGTTCTATGCTACTGAATATTAGCATAATGTTTATGGATTTTGTTTCATTGTGTCCCTTCCCCCCAAAATTGTTCAAATAAACGATTAGCTTGAATTGCAGGTCTTTCCTTTCCATCGACGCATCGGGTTAAGAAGCTCGCGTGCGGTAGTGTCTACGTGGGGAACCGGTTAAATCTATGTACTCATTTACACATTTTTTTTTTTAAAATAGCTAAAATACATGTACATACATATATATCTTACAAGTTGTGCAAAATCAATCAATTCCTAAATACATTCCTTCGACGGTTTCTCTCACTCGTCGCTCCACTTCGTCTTTCAGAACTGGAGTGATAAATACTCTCCGAGTTGACATACATGCGTACAGTAAACGGACAGGAAGTTACACACGTACGAGGAAAAAAAAAAAAAAAAGGCAGTGAGAACGAAAAAAGAAAACGAAAGGGATAAATACACATGTGGAAGAAGCAAAGGCAGTGTGAGCAGCGTATGTAGGAATGTGTCCGTGTCGGTTTTTGAAAGCGTGGAAATGAGCCGTGACTGGTCGGTCATGCCCGAGTCATCACGGAGAGCCGCGCCGTTGTTATTCAATCCGAAGAGATTAAATAAAGTAACGGAAAAAAACAACTGAGAGTGAAGATAGGTTGACAGGCTGTTGCAGGAAAAAGCGGCATAGCTGAGGCTCGGATATAACAAGCAGAGTAAAATATTGACGTGTGTTAGAAAACCAAAACGAAAGATGCTGAGGCAGTGGGAAAAGCAGGTGCGCAGACTGAATAGACTGAAAAAAAAAGATACAAGGTGGCTTATGTCAGCTCGGGAATAAACTGTGACCAGCTGAGGTTGGCCATGCACAGGTCTTCATCCTCCAGACCCGTGAAGCTGATGTCCACCAAGATTTTACTCAGGCTGTCGTTCATGGTGTCCAGCACGAGGCCCTCGGTGAGCGAGCGGTTGGCGGAGCCCGTCTGGAGCTCGCGGGGACAGGGAGTGAGCAGCTCACGGGGCGAATTGAATAGCGGCAGCTCTTTGAAAGGCGTGCTGCTGAAGCTCAAACCGCTGTGCTCGTGCCGCTGCGGTGTGCGGATCGGGCTGAAATCCAACACGCTGCGGCTCCCTTTGCCCAGCGGCGTGATCCTCCACGGCTCCGGCGCCTTGCTGGGGGTGGAGGAAGCCAGGTGGCTCCCTTTAATGGGCGTTTTAAAGTTTTCGCTCTCGCACCGCGGCTCGGCCTCGAGCTCCACTTCCTGGAAGACGGAGATGTCCGAGACCATACCCGAGTCGAAGAAAGTGCTGTCTGGGAAGAGCAGGACGGGCTCTTCGGTGGGAGGTGGGACTAGACGTTGCTTTCGACGCGAGCTGCTCAGCTCCTTCCGTTCACTGCTGCAGGATTCGCCACGGATGGGTTCACACACGCGCTCTTCCTTCACTTCAGTAACCGGGGTGGACGTCACGACGACGCCGGATTCACTCTTCACGACCTTTTAAAAAACATACCAAAGCTGCTGAGTTACTGCCATTAGGTTTGCTATCGGTTTCCATATGAGCAGAATTTACCTTGGGAGCTATGCAAGGCCTCTTGCACCCCGCTTTGGAGATGGGATTGGAGAGACTGGAGATCTGCTGTTGTGGGGTACACAGAGAGAGCGCTGCCGGGGAGGGCAAGAAGATCGAAGGAGTCAGAGGAAGCTGAATGGGCACCAAGTACGAGTCCGCACGAGGCAGGAGAGGCTTCATTTTCCTCTCTGGAGACGAAAAGAATAAATAAATCTGTCTCTATGTCTCACTGCAAGTCATTTCCAACAGTACGTCAAACGATACCTCAGATCTAATGGACAGTGTTGATATACCAAATGTAAAATCATTTCGTTTACAGGTTTTAATCCTTAATGAATTGTACTATACTGGTACGTTCTTCACTAGTGTTAAAAATTCATCATTGCAGTGGTGTGAAAGAATTTGGATCAAAATATTAGGGAAAAACTGAACGCTTTTTCCGTGGTCTTGTGATTAAATATTAAAGACTGGAGGTCTACCGATTTGTTTTGCGGATTAATTCGTTCCGATAAACAGTTGCTGGAAGTATCGTTATCGGCAAAAACTATCCACACCGATTTTTCCGGTCTGAGAAAATTCCGCTGTCGTTATACAGTACGAGAGCGGCCTCTAGAGGAGAAATACAAACATCACTGACAAAATTTTGTTGTGTTATTTGAAATATTTTTGTGTGGTTCATTTTGCTTGTCTCTATTTTTATTTGCTATTTGGAGAGTTACTTCTTTGGTTCGGTTTGGATGTATATCTTTATTTACTTTAATCTTTATTAATAGTTAATATATGTTCATATTTATATCATTTAAAATAGTACAGTAGATTTTCTTGGTACAGTCAGTACTGATTTGTGTAATAAAGTTCAGCAATATTTCCCTTCGAGTGTTATCTTTTCATCCGATATCAATTTAAAAACTATCGGTTGATTTGTCGGTTCTCGACAGGTACGGCGCCTGGTTATCGATATCGGTAAAAATCGACTATCGGTCCATCTCTAACTAAAACCCTTACATACTGTACACCTCTAAAAAAATTTATTTGAGGAAAAAAAAGATGTCCTAATGTCATTTTGTTGATATTATTAGCAAACCTGTTGTGGTCCAAGTCGTATGTTTACCTACCTGTGGTGCAAGGTGTAGCTTTCTTAGGATCGGGCATAACTCGCTTCTGTTGCTGTAAAGACACAAAACCTGTCAGTTCCCAAGCTCTATAAGTCACAGATACAGTTTTCCCTTTCCTTTAATGAGCATTCACTGAACTACAAGTGAAGAGGATGCCACGGTAATCAATCAAAACACGAGACAAGGCATAGTGTAGACATTAACGTGCTTCCTGCTCTCTTCCTGCCTGAACCTCTCAAGGTCTGGAATAAAACAAGCGTGGAGACATGTTTAGGAGACGTGCGTCCTCCCTGTCTGACTGCAGTGTGAGGAGGTATGGACAGGAAAATAAAGTCTTACTTGTTGGTAACAGACTTGCATGGTTTGTGGGTAAGAAGGGGCCGCTGGATCAATCGCAGGCTGTAGCAGGGTCGGGAAATAAGAGGTGTGGCCACGTTCGTAAAGAAAATTGAGATAGGCAAATGCTTTAAAAGCGGTTTTAAGTGTGGAGAAGGTTCCTGTGGATATGCTTACCTTATACACCTGGTCTAAAGTGAGAAAGCGGTTTGCCTCAGGTTTAATGGTCCAGTAGGAGCTCTTGCCATCTGGTGTGCTCTCTCGGACGAACATATCGTGCAACGAGAGGTTATGGCGAATGGAGTTCTAACGAAGGGAGAAACAAAACAAGCAGGTCAAATGAAAAAAAATAATAACAATAATCACACAAAACTGCGCAAAGTTACAATCACTTCATTACCTTCCAACCCGGTTTAGCTACATTTCGGAAGTAGGGGAAATGGTCCTCTATCCAGTTATAGATTTCCTTCAGAGACATCTTTTTATTTTTCTTGCTGTTGATCGCAAACTGGATCATGGCCATATAGGAGTAAGGCGGTCTTTCAGACACAGGGCCCTTAACTGCACTCGCTTCGTCCTCCGCGTGCTGTGGCTACAAGAGAAAACAGGAGCGCCAATAAAAGGACATTTAGAAATCTACGCTGCTAAGAGGCGCACCTATTATGGTTTTGAAACGTGTCTGATTTTGTTTTAAAAGGTCTCATACAATCGATTTACATGCATTCGAGGTAAAAAAAAAAAACTCTTTAATGTGCTCATAATTTAAACCGCAGCATTATCCCCCCACCCACCCCCACAAACGACTCGTTAAATGATCCGTTCTAAAGGATTCATTCTAAACTCCTCCTTTCAGAGAGCGTACTCTGCTCGGATTAGTCAGATGTCTCAGACTGTTGTGATTGGACAGCGAGCAGCCGATGAAGACCAGAGGCGGGGCTTTTTTTCTTACAAACCTACGTCGGTTAGTACAGGAAGTAAAGTCTGGAATCACTAACGACTCGTTTCAGCTGTTCAGAATCGGTTCCTTCTTTCGGGAGTCGTTAACTCCGTTTGTCGTGCGCTTTGATTTTTGAAACTTTGCAGACTTTTTTTTTTTTTACATTCGCAAACAGCTCTATGACACACTACATGAAAGGTCATATTTGGAAAAAAAAAAACCATAATAGGTGCGCTTTAACCATAGTCAAGGATTAAATGGCTTTTATTTGATGTGTACTTAAAGGGAGCCTGTATGACTCTAGACCTCTGGTGGAATGATACAAGTACAGGTACAAAGTTGCAGTGAAATGAGGTGTAGCAACGCCAAAGACTGTACACTGCAAGAACAAGCCATAAACTCTACCTGTACACAGCCATATACATTCTCTTTATTGGAATCTTTCTTCGCCGACTCGGCACCAGCGCCGTGCGTGTTCATTCTCCCCAGCCACTGGATGTTTGTCAGGCTGTCATCTAACGGACTGCAGTCTGGATCAGGTTTCACTGACAAAACGAAAACTGACGGTCATACTTGGGTCAAAATGGAAATAATGCAAACGGCAGAATGAACGATCATCAAATGAAGGGATAATACAAGGTGTCCCTAAAGTCTACATACATAGGGGGAAATGAGCCCTTTCTAGCAAAATGTCTTCCAACATTTTTTATATTATAAATATATTTTACTCAGATAGCGCTTGACAAGAGAAGAACGTATTGAAATGGTCCTCATGGCTGGATCCGGAAGCGGTCGCAAGGTTACGATGGACTTTAACAGGAAACATGGCGAGCACACACACACACACACACACACACACACACAACACTGCTGCCAAACTTATTAACAAATTCAAAAAGACTGGAAGTGATGTGGACCGACCGAGGAGAAGTGGACGTCCATGAACATCCGCTGATGAAGACACAACTGACGTGGTGCTGGCGAACATAATCCCCCTGTGTATGGAGACTTTTAGGACACGCCGTATACAGGATATATAAATGAACACATACTTCTGCTGGTCAGGAGAGCTTTGGCGTCTACAGTTCCGAGGTTGGTTTTACACTCGGACGTGGCACGTCCGAGAGCTTCGACTCCATCCTCCGCCCCGTTGCTTCCGCTCAGCAAGATAAACTTGTTTGGCCCCTGTGCACCACGCTCCTTCCCCTTGGCAGTCAGCACATCGATGACGCTCTGAAGATCTGCGGTTTTCGGTATGACGACCACTTGCGTGTCCGTCATCGTGGGATGGTCCACGATGCGAATGCCGTCTGGAAAGGCCTGCGCTCCTGACCTCGTCGCAGATTTGCTCTCAGGCCCGTCAGCATCATTCCTCTGAAACGGCAGTTTCCTCCTCTTGAGGATTATCGGTCTCCGGGGACTCTCCCTCATCCTGTTCATAGCGGACCGGATCCCTGGATCAAAAAAAAAAAAAAACAACATTATAAAACACTATAACGTACAACTTATTATCTTAGAAATGAATCCATATTTATAATCCGGCTGACACATCACGGTGGGTCGAAGCCAGCTCAGTTCATTAGTTAACCTTGACCCAAGTGTCAGCTGAAACGTAGTTACAGGGCTCACAAACAGAAATATTTCAACTAATTTATCACATACCTTGAGATTTGGGGTTAATTTTCACTTCGACCGGGAATAGTTATAGGACTATCTTTCCACTTAACCTACAGGCCTACGCTTTGTGGTGGGTTTTTTTTTTTTTCCTTTGAATATCAACAACTGATAGTGACGTCATCTAGAACACAAAACCGTTCAAACTGATCGCAGTGCAGTCACATGACCTATCTAACGATCTAAACCGACAAGTAATCATCAATATATTTCCATGAACTCATGTTTTGTCTAGGATGATCTAAGCATGCTTGCTAAAGACGACGTCGATTCACGTTACACTGCTTACTGGAGTCCTAATAAAGCTGTTACCTCTGCGTGTAGCTACTGGTCTAATCTACAGTCGCTACAGTTTGACTCAATGATCAGAAACGTTTGCGGTTACACTGATTTAAACCTGCTACATTGTCTACTAGCTACTCCTGTGCAGTCAAGGTGAACACAAAGGAAGCCTACATTTGTAATACAGTGACTAGAGAATGCGGTTACTGGTAACCAAGCAACCCGGTTAATATTAAAGCAAGCAAACCTTCATATTATGCCAGTTCTCAGTTACGTCCTTGATTATTATTATTATGATTTAATCTCGCCGTTGTGAGGTCGTAACTTCATTAGACGAGAGGGTGGGGAACAAATCGTTACTTCCGTCTTCTTCACGCAGGCAGTTTGAATTTTGGCGCAGACGTATCCATTTCGGTCACGTGCACCGGCTCTGACCAATAGGCGCAGGTCACGGTGTGGCAGCGAACCAATCAGAGGAGACACGGAAGTACAGCGCTACAAATAGCGAATCGATTCGGAAAGTTACTTGTTTCAACAAGTGCGGATTATTATTTTTTTTTTAATAAAAATACATGAATTTGAAAAAATCAAAGCAAAGACGAGTTTGTTTGGAAGCGAACGCGAGTAGTTTTAAAAGGATGCTGGTTAACGAGGCTGTGTGTACGTTTACGATGTATCACGTGTCCGCTGGTCGGTAACGGCGCGCGCTGGGTTTGTTCCCTGTTGGAGACAGGCCGATGATGAAGGTGGATGCCTCGCGCTACGCGGAAAAGGAGACCGCTGAATCCACGCAAATCTCAGCTGCTGTTTGTAGAACAACCCAGAAGCGGATCCCGACACGGTTATGGATCACAGTTACGAAGCGCGATTAATCCGAGGTCCTTTGTATCCGAGCCATCACGGCAAGGCGTCCCAGTTCCTTCTTGGGTAATTGGACCATTATAACTCGCTAATAACTCTTTTCAGGGGGAAGTAACGCTTCCCCTGGAGCACGCTCAGAAAGCCGCTAGATGACGTCACAGACTGGTTTGTTTATTCATTATTCACCAGGGTCAGTGGCATTTTAAATGACAGATCAGGGTACATGAAGAAGGATTTCCGATGAGAATATATTACAAGAGATTATTAAAATAATTGTTGAAATGGTTTGATCAACTGAAAACTTCTTTACTTTCTCAAACATTCAGACGGAGTGCCAGTGAGAGGTTTGTGAAAGAAAGGGTTTCTCTTTTTTTTATTTTTTTTTATTTTTTTTTATTTGTGAATGTCTCGAAGAACTGAGTTTAAAATCGCTACGTTTCCATTTACTTGTTTTGGGATGTCGCAAAAAAAACAAAACAAAAAATAAACACGCCCGATGGAAACGCCAGATGCAAATAAAATCTCTAGAAATGCGCATAAAAACGTATGTGCTCAACTGATGGAGATAAAAAAAAAATTATTCGATAAGAAGATATAAATTATGATGGAAAAACATTTACTGAATAAATTCCTCGATGCGCATCAAAAAAGTTATTTGACTTTACCCCAACAAATCATGTGATTGGGTAACTAACTGGCTGATGTGTTTGGATAATTGGCTGATGTGTTTGGATAACTGGCTGATGTGTTTGGATAATTGGCTGATGTGGTTGGATAATTGGCTGATGTGGTTGGATAATTGGCTGATGTGGTTGGATAATTGGCTGATGTGGTTGGATAATTGGCTGATGTGGTTGGGTAACTGGCTGAGGTGATTGGATAACTGGCTGAGGTGGTTGGGTAACTGGCTGAGGTGGTTGGATAACTGGCTGATGTGATTGGGTAACTGGCTGATGTGATTGGGTAACTGGCTGAGGTGATTGGGTAACTGGCTGAGGTGATTGGATAATTGGCTGATGTGGTTGGGTAACTGGCTGAGGTGGTTGGATAATTGGCTGATGTGATTGGGTAACTGGCTGAGGTGATTGGGTAACTGGCTGAGGTGATTGGATAATTGGCTGAGGTGATTGGATAATTGGCTGAGGTGATTGGATAACTGGCTGAGGTGATTGGATAACTGGCTGAGGTGGTTGGGTAACTGGCTGAGGTGGTTGGGTAACTGGCTGAGGTGGTTGGATAATTGGCTGAGGTGATTGGATAATTGGCTGATGTGGTTGGGTAACTGGCTGAGGTGGTTGGATAATTGGCTGAGGTGGTTGGATAATTGGCTGAGGTGATTGGGTAACTGGCTGAGGTGATTGGATAATTGGCTGATGTGATTGGGTAACTGGCTGATGTGGTTGGATAATTGGCTGATGTGATTGGGTAACTGGCTGATGTGGTTGGATAATTGGCTGATGTGGTTGGATAATTGGCTGATCTGATTGGGTAACTGGCTGATGTGGTTGGATAATTGGCTGATGTGATTGGGTAACTGGCTGATGTGGTTGGATAATTGGCTGATGTGGTTGGATAATTGGCTGATCTGATTGGGTAACTGGCTGATGTGGTTGGATAATTGGCTGATGTGATTGGGTAACTGGCTGATGTGGTTGGATAATTGGCTGATGTGGTTGGATAATTGGCTGATGTGGTTGGATAATTGGCTGATGTGATTGGGTAACTGGCTGATGTGGTTGGATAATTGGCTGATGTGATTGGGTAACTGGCTGATGTGGTTGGATAATTGG
This sequence comes from Ameiurus melas, assembly GCA_012411365.1. Lineage (NCBI taxonomy): Eukaryota > Metazoa > Chordata > Actinopteri > Siluriformes > Ictaluridae > Ameiurus > Ameiurus melas. Next base: position 6,525,317 of record CM022766.1, read on the forward strand.
CTGATGTGGTTGGATAATTGGCTGATCTGATTGGGTAACTGGCTGATGTGGTTGGATATTCAGCGCATGCTGACTTATACAGCACGTCGGCAATGCGTTTTTCTGTCAGAACCGGGTCACGACGGGTCCACATAACCAGACCAAACAGCGAGCCAATTTCTTCGCACAACACCTCAAATGTTTTTGTCATTCTGAAACGCCTGAGCGTTTGATGTCGGTCATCAAAATGATTTGATATAATTACCTCCCAGAACCATCTCACATGATTCCCTTCCCATATATCAGGCAACGAGGTTTGTGATGGAGTGCTCTGAAGCACAAGTAATTTATTACGGGGGAGGGGGGAGCCGTATCGAATTCAAGACCGTCACAAGCCTGCGCTCAAAAAGACACTGGAACAATTAGTCCCAGGAAATTATTTCAGGGGATCATTTGGTTCCTCCAGACCTTCTGTGTCTAGGTTTCCATCGTGGTTTAAAGTACTGTGAAGATCAGGCAAATTAGTCCGGTGACGTATTGTGATCCTTCATTTCCTTGTCCTGTTTTAATTTCTTGAGCTGCTCTCTGCACTGTTCCTGATATGATTTTCCTGACTTGATATTTTTAAGTATACTTTTTCATTGTGGGTCGCCGTTTCCAGTTCCTGCTGTATTTCTACCCGGCTCGAATACTTAAGTCCTGAATCTTGCCGTCGATCCATCAGTCGTATTTTTTAAGAAACTCCATTGTGTTGATTCGAAACGCAATAAACAACTGTTAGTGTACGCACTGCAACAGACTTTTCAAATGGTGGTTGAAATAAAATGCGTGCTCTCAACCAATCAGCATGCTCAAGTCGTCGTCGTCCCTCACACTATGGTGGAAACACAGAGTACCTACAAAAGTCCCTAGTTTCTGGGGACAGTTCTTGCTGTGGAAACACAGCTTAAGTTGGCAACACTGACTTGGACATGGCATCTGATGCTCTTCATAAACTATGGCTCTATGGTTTGGTCTCCACAAGGTGTAGAGTTAAAGCCACATCATTGAGCTTTGTAAAGACTCCAGAAATGTCTTGTGGCGTCACCTAGACTGCATTTCCAAAAATTTTAGATTTTTTTTGCCGACTTCTGACAGATCAGATTTTTGTGCCAATATTCGTCATTGCAGTGGTAGCTCAGCAGTTAAGTCGCTGGTCTAGTGAAGGTTGTGAGTTCAAATCCCAGCACTTGCCAAGCTGCCACTGTTGAGTAGGTTGCCGAGGGTGGTTAATGGAGTCCATATGAATGAATTGTCGTGTTCTTGATCTGTAGGAAAGGGGTGTAATCATTACAGAAACAGGGCTGTCTGCGAGAACATTTCTCAATCACCGCATCGGAAGGGGGTGCACGGTGGCTTAGTGGTTAGCACGTTCGCCTCACAGGGTCCGGGGTTCGATTCCCGCCGGGGCCATGTGTGTGTGGAGTTTGCATGTTCTCCCCGTGCTGCGGGGGTTTCCTCCCCCAGTCCAAAGACATGCATGGTAGGTTGATTGGCGTGTCTAAAGTGTCCATAATGTGTGTGTGATTGTGACCTGCGATGGACTGGCACCCTGTCCAGGGTGTACCCCGCCTTGTGCCCGATGCCTTCTGGGATAGGCTCCAGGTTCCCCGCGACCCTGAAGAAGGAATAAGCGGTTGAAGATGGATGGATGGATGGATGGATGGCATTGGAAGGATAATTGTTCTTTCTCCCATGGTGATACTACTGGTAAAAAGTTGCTGTTTTCAGCTTCGTGCTTATTGGCGCAGGAATTATGTAAATACAGGAACTGGATATCCTTTGATTCATGCGTAAGTAAACAGACGGCACAAACGATTATTTCTGTGTCGAAATATCCGAATCGTGCATCAAGGCAGCCCACGATGTAAATGCAGCCCCCATGAGGGACAGTTAATAGTTTCTACATACATCATGTAAACAACATTCTGTTTTAGTTTGCGTTCTGGAAATGTAAATACATAAGAGATTTTAGTAGTGTAAATAAGATTGCACTAGATGGTTTCCTGGAATTTGGTTTTATCTGCCGCAGGTGTCTTCTCAGTTTACCTCGCTGGAAGATACAGCAGTCAGACGTCGTGGACAAAGGAAGAAGAAGAACCAGCTCCCCGCGAGCAGCTTAACCACAACGTCGCATTCGACTCAAGTTAGAAGGTCAACTGTCTGCAAATACCCTAGTTTGTTGTTCGACACAAGTAACTCCGTTCCACCGAGATGTCGCAGAGTTCTCGGTAAAGAGAGCGCTCGGTCACATGTTGGGGATCCTCCAGAAAGAAGACCTCCTCAAAGTCACAGTGACGGGACCGTTTCTCCCGACGATACGCCGAGGCCGAATTCTCTAAACACGAGGGGGAACAACGCGAGTACATCAGGAGCCAAACACATTGGTTTTGCAGCTGGGAAACCGACAACTCCTCCGAGCTCTGTCACAGCACGTACGCCCACGCCCGAAACTAGCAGCGTTCTCACTCCTCCTCACATACAGACTCCAGAAATGCCACGCCGAGAACACCCTGCTTCGTCTTCGGTTCTCAGCCTCCTCTTTTCCCCAAATCAACCGAGAACTCCTCCACGAACTGAAAACGTGTTAGTGAGAGACACACCAGAGAGTGAGTATGGGTTGAAAGTGACCTGGAGGAGGAGGAAAAAGCTGAGGAGATTACTCACAGAGCGAGGTCAACTCCTCGACACAGAGGCTATGATCAGCAATCACTGCCCAGACGTTGTGTGAATTGTAAAGGGGGGGTCGTTTTTTGTTTATTTTGTCATACTGTATGATGGACCACATGCGTGAATGTATTAAAAAAGAGAGCGAATGTTTAATTCATGGGTTTGAAAATAGCTTCTTGGATGAAATGTATGAAATGCTCCCGCCCCCACTTTTGTGTGTATCAGCACTGTACATCGTTTTTTTAAGTGCACTGCCGTTTCTTCGAGAAAGTTGATTTCGATCATGAACGATCTAAACACGAGTCAGTTCAGCTGTGTAAATAAGTAGTGCATCAGAGGAGAATGTTCTGGAAATGACATTGTTCCCACTAGAGAACACAACCAATAAAACGTATAATGTATGATTTATTGTGTGCTCTATATTTGGTTCAAGGAGGGAAAAAAACAGTGAGACTTTCACATGTAATATGCTCGAGTCTTTGGTTAAGCAGTCATTTGTATTGTCTATTTCTTAGTCCATCCAAGATTCTCGCAAAATCAAGGAAAGTGCAATATTCGCAGGAGCTTGTACTTTTTCAAAATTCCGCAGATTTGGCCCAAGGTGTCATGTGATGTCATCACAGCGCGCTTTCAGCCAAAACCCTGTCGATTCACATGTCGAATATGAGTACAGCTATAAGGTCTCGTTTACCAGTAAGCATCACTGCGAAAGACACTTTTGTGCAATTACGACAATTCAAGTAGTTTTCTGCAAAAAAAAAAGAAGAAAAAAATCTTTTTGAAAAAAGGCACAGTAAAATCAAGCATTTTCGGGTTGTAACAATCACCAGAGGAAAAAAAAACAAAACTCGGCGAAATCCTGTACGGACTGATTTCTTCTACTACTTCTGTTACAGGGTGTCCCAAAACTCAACACCCAGGGCATTATGTTCGCCAGCACCACGTCGGTCGTGCCTCCGTCAGCGGATGTTCGTGGACGTCTACTTCCTCTCGGTCGGTCTGCGTCACTTCCAGTCTTTTTGAATTTGTTAATAAGTTTGTCAGCAGTGTTGTGTGTGTGTGTGTGTGTGTGTGTGTGTGTGTGTGTGATGTGCTTGCTTAAAGACGTGTTAAAGTCCATCGCAACCCTGCGACAGCTTCCCTATCCAGTCACGAGAACCATTTCAGTACGTTCTTCTGTCAAAGGTGTTCTTAAAGGCTATCTGAAAAAATTATCCCCATTTATATATGGAGACTTATGAGGCCCCCCTGTATTATAGTAATTCTCCTACAGGCGTAGAGGTTAACACGTTCGCCTCACACCTCCAGGGTCGGGGGTTTGATTCACACTGTGGTCCTGTGTGTGCGGAGTTTGTATGTTCTCCCCGTGCTGCGGGGGTTTCCTCCGGGTACTCTGGTATCCTCCCCCAGTCCAAACACATGCATGGTAGGCTGATTGGCGTGTCTAAAGTGTCCGTAGTGTATGAATGGGTGTGTGAGTGTGTATGTGATTGTCACCCTGTCCAGGGTGTACCCCACCTTGTCCCCATGCTTCCTGGGATAGGCTTCAGGTTCCCCGTGACCCTGAAAAGGAGTAAGTGGTAGAAGATGGATGGTATTATACTATAATGTTGTAATACATTAGTAATGGTAGTTTTTAATTGGCGGTGTAGTAGTAGTAGTAGTAGTAGTAGTAGTAGTAGTACCAGGAGTAATATATATTATTGTTTTTCCATGATTTTTTTTTTTATTATTATAATCCTGTCGAAGTAATAAGGGTACTTTTAACTTGTCTGGTATTTTCCTGCAAACCGGAAGCAGTAAGAGTCAGAACAACAAATCGCAGCTTGTGCTTACGTGTAGTACACTAGACAGGGTGTAGAAGCCACGCTGTTGTAGTGGGTGTAGTGTCCCTCGATGGGGATCAAGTGTGTATTGAGGAGGATTAAAGCCCACGCAGCTGTGAGTAAATCACACGCGACCCTGACGCTTTATGAAACACTTCCGGTGGTGTGTTTAGGGCTGAAGCGGCCATGCAGAGAGGATGTTCAGCTCCAGCTCGCCTCGGCAGTCCCGCACTGTGTTTCTCACTGCCAGGCGGAGCAGGACTGCTGGACTCCGCCATCGACCTCTTCATCATCCGGAAGGATTTCCCCGCCGCGCTGCACGCGTGTGAGAAGGGGCTGGAGAGTTTAACTAACGCTGACGAGCAGGAACAACACAGGTGGGTGTACTGCAAACTATGTATATGCTCTGTCTGTTGAATCGTCGCTTCTGATTGGTCAGTTGTTGTTTTATATGCGCACCACTGACAAAGTTTATATCCCTGCACTCCTTCTAATAACCTGCTGGGGGCGCACAATAGAAACTGACAGAAATTCTAATGGTGTTCCACTAGAAATACCATTGCAAACCATCAGCTAACCATTAAAACCGTCATTGGTCCTCAATGGTAACAAATTAGGCTATAAGTAGAGGCCCACATGCGATTATTACAGTTTCCATTATAATCAATTCAATTCCCATTAAAACCCATTACAAATTCTATGAGGGGTTTCGGTTTGTTTTTTTCCCCAGAGAGGTACGTACTCTGGTATCGTTCCTGTATGGAAGTCGCCCGACGCGGCCGCATAAAGTTATTTCAGATGCTTTTCTGTTCTATAACAAACGAAAAGGTCAACATGATGATGAACCTTGGAGAAGGAGTCTCCAGTGTTAGTGCCTTATAACACGCTGAGGTAAATCTGTTCTTTTCGGTTTTCCACCACGGGAAAGTCTTCAGCAGAGGGGACGTTGCGCTTTGAATTTGACATTTTATTTTTTTGTTGTATGAATTCACGGTGAAGGAACTAACCTGTTTCGTGGACGTTCCACATTACACGTACACTGTCTGATCAAAAGTATGTGGACGCTCGACCATCACACCCATATGTGCTTTTTGAATGTCCCATTCCAGATTTAGTCACCTCTATTATTGTTATAATAAGCTCCAGTCTTCTGGGAAGGTTTTCCACTAGATTTTGGAGTGTGACTGTGGGGATTTGTGATCATTCAGCTACAAGAGTATTAGTGAGATCAGGTACTGAGGAGGTCTGGGGTGCAGTCGGTGTTCCAGTTCATCCCAAAGGGGTTCAGTGGGGTTGAGGTCAGGGTTCTGTACAGGACACTCAAGATCTTCTACACCAACTTTCACACAGCATGTCTTCATGGAGCTCGCTTTGTGTACAGGGACGTTGTGATGCTGGAACAGTGTTTGAGTCTCTTAGTTCCCGTGAAGGGAAATTGTAACTCTACAGCACACAACGACATTCTAGAAAATTGTGTGCGTCCAATTTTGTGACAACAGTTTGGGGAAGAACCACAGATGTGTGTGATGGTCAGATGTCCACATACTTTTGTCATATAGTCTAAAAAAAGAATCAATACAAGTTCAACCTGGTGTTAATTCATTTGAATGAATATCATATTGCTGTGGTATAAGAGGAATAAAACACTTCAAGACATGCTGTTATGAGGAAAGAATTAACCTTGTATCTATGTATCACGCCACCCTGATCATCTTACTTATCTGGTGCTTGATTCCTGTTACACCCTTTATCATAAGTCAAATCCCGATTCATAACTGCCTGGTATTCTATATATTACGGCATAGTGGAGTTCATTGAATAGTCTGATTAGACCATAATTAGGACAAGATGGTGCATGCATGGTAGTCTGATAGGCGTGTCCGTAGTGTATGAATGGGTGTGTGAGTGTGTATGTGATTGTACCCTGTGATGGACTGGCACCCTGTCCAGGGTGTACCCCGCCTTGTGCCCCATGCTCCCTGGAATAGGCTCCAGGTTCCATGTTTTTTGGAATTTCTAATTGATCGAAAGGTCCTGTGTGTTTTCCTAGCTCCAGGCACGGAGAGTTGAAAGCGGCGCTGTGCATCATTGGAATTCAAGCTCTGGCCGAGATAAACCGTTGGCATGACGTCCTGACTTGGGTTTTGCAGCATTATGGCGAAACGGAGCAAATTCCTGCGAAGATCATGCAGATGTGGTAAAGATGTCTACCTGACGCATTACACACGAGGGATTTGCATGCATCCGAGGTCAAAAAACACTTTAATGTGCTCTTAATTTAAATTGCAGCCTTAACAATTTTTCCAATAAACTCCTCCATTCAGAGAGCATACTCTGTTCTGATTGGTCAGATGTCCCAGTCTGTTGTGATTGGTTTGTTTCAAAAAGGAAACTCCCATTACCATAACGAGATTCAGGTCCGTCTGTTCGCGAGCAGCCGATGACGACCAGAGGCAGGGTTTTTACGTCGGTTAGTACAGGAAGTCCAATCTGGAATCTTTTAACGACTCGATTCATCTGTTCAGAATCGGTTCCTTCTTTTGGGAGTCAATAACTCCGTTTGTCGTGCGCTTTGATTTTTTATTTTTTTTTCAAGTTCGCAGACTTTTTCGCAGACGTGAAACGTTCTGCTCAAGTCGTGCTCGGAAAGTTGGTTCCGATCGATCTGCTCGATCGTCCGCATTATCAGACTCGGGCTCGGGCCTGATGCGGTGAAACCCACGACGTTCTTAACTGTGTTTATAACCGCTTTAGAAGCCTTGGAAGATGAAACTCACGATTATGGAAAGGGGCGTTACATCTCCGACACGCACGCTTGAGGTTTTTGGCCAATCACATCGCATTGAGTCAGGTGGCCAATCAGAACACTCTGGGCTTTTTTGGAAGGAGGGGTTTTGGAGGAATCAGAACTCAGACTAGGGTACTGCTATAATGTACAGTATGTGATTATGTGACCCCTTTAATATTGCTGTTCCATCTACGTTCACAGCATTCTTCTCTACACCAAGGTGGCGGAGCAGGCAGCGGTGCAGGAGGCGGTGCGAACTTGGCTGCGCTGCTCGTCTAACACGAGCCTGTCGGGTTACAGCAGCGTGGCCGAGCTCTACATCCTGCATGTTCTTCTGCCGCTGGGCCAATCCGCACAGGCCAAGGAGCTGCTGAAGGATGATGTGGGACAGGTCGCCTTTACTGAGGATCAGAGACAGACTGCGTTTACTATACTCGAGAATCATGACGCTGGAAAGATGACCCATTCATATCCGAGGCCTGAACCCGTCCCTGTGGAGGCCGAGGAACGAGTTCAACCTCAAGGTTTGTTTTGTAGTATTAAATAACAGCGAGGGCGATCCCACGCTTGGGCTGAATGTCATTCTTGTCTCCTTGATATTACGTTTATACGTTAAAAGTCCCTGTGAAGCGCCTCTAAACATGCTATGCTACGCGCTATTCGATGTGTTGATGTCATTTCCACCGAAACGGGAAGTCAGGGCAGGACATATTGGGCACCCCCCTCCCCCTTGTTAAACAGCCAATAGCGT
>CM022766.1:6538369-6630869 GCA_012411365.1 Ameiurus melas
GGTTGACAAAAGAATTTCCAAAACATTAGATGTACCATTGAACACCGTGAAGGCCATCATCAATAAGTGGAGAAAATGGAGCACCACAGTGATGTTACCAAGAACAGGGCTTCCAAAATTTATAAAAGGACATCAGACAGGCTGCCAAGACACCTACGACATTAAAGGACCTGGAGGAATATCTGGTGAGCACTGCTCACTCCCTGCATGTGACAGTAATCTCTTGTATTCTACATATGTCTGGACTATAAGGTAGGTTGACTGCACCGAAGACCATTCTTATTTAAAAAAAAAAAAAAAAATCATCCAAGCCTGAATAAATCACCCCAAACCATGTGGTCAATGTGTTATGGTCTGATGAGACCACGGTAGAACTTTCTGGGCATAATTCTAAAAGATATGTTCGTTGCCAAAACAAGACAACTCATTACCTAAAGAATACCATACTCGTCACTGAAGCCTGGTGGCGGTAGTATTGCGCTATGAGGCTGCTTCTCTTCGGCTCTAGTCAAGACACAGAGCATCATGGACAGCTCCATATGCCGATCTATTCTGACACAAAACCTGCCGGTCTCTGTTAGACACTTGAAGATGAAAATCTTCCAGCACGGGAACGACCCAAAGCCCAAATCCAGTTCAACCAAGGAACATCACAGATTCGGACGTCGTTCACTATTCAGCTCTAAATCCTATTGAAGAAGGAGCACCTTTGTATTTTTGGTTTGAAGAATTGGACCTGTTCGCTAGCAGACTTTATTGTGTGTTTGTTGTATGACACTCGTACACCTCCGGACACACACCACCATTTTTTTTTTTTTTTTTTTGTTTTTTTGTTTTTTTGTTTGTTTTTTTTTTTTTTTTTTTTTTTGGCGCGGGTGGAAGGAAGGAATTTATATTAATTTAAAAGTTTTTTTTTTTGTTTTTGTTTTTTTTTTTTTTTTTTTTTTTTTTTTTGTTTTTTTTTTTTTTTTTTTTTTGGGGGTTGTTTTGTTTTTTTTTTTTTTTTTTTTTTTTTTTTTTTTTTTTTTTTTTTTTTTATAGATTTTTTTTTATATAAAGTAAATTGTTATTGACAAATGTTTTAGAATTTTATTTTTTTTTTTATTTATTTTTATAATTTAAATAAGATACCAATTCCGGCTGGATTCGGACACATCACAGAAAAACTGTGCATTCAGAGAGCTCTCTGCTTTATCATCTTTCTATAGAAAGATTTATATCTTTATATTTATATCTTTCTCGAGCCCTGAAACAAATAAATAACGCTGAATGATAATACTTTGTGATTCTTCTTTTTTTTTTTAAATGCACCCCCCCTCATTTCAGTGACTAATAAATATCAATAAAATCAATTAAGACCACAAATGATACCCCATTTTGTCATATCATATTTTGTCATATCATATTTTGTCAAAAGAGTCATATCAAGATTTTTAAATGTGTTATGACCCCTTTAACTATCTGTAACAACACAGTTGCTAGGTACCATCAAATAAACTGCTCTCGACACTGCCTCTGTCTTTCAGTTACAACTTCCTACTTAATGTTTGGTTTTGTTTTTAGATGGGAATGGCTTCGTCTATAAGATTACATTTGTGCAACATGAATAGAGACTTGGGTGAGTTCTCTCTTTCTCTCTCTCGCACACACACACACACACACATATATATATATATATATATATATATAAGTGGATATAAAAAGTCACCCCTGTTAAAAAATGAAACCAAGATAAACCGAATCCGATCTTTTTCACGGAAAGTTCTAGTGGGAAAACAAATAGAGTCATTTTAGTGTGGGGGAAAAAAAGAAGAAAAAACTGCTTAAAACGCTCCATTTTTTCTTGCGAAAATGCTCCAGATCTATCACAGCCCTCTTCAAGTCATTCCAAAGGTTTTCAGTCGGATTTAGATTTGGACTCTGATTGGACCATTCCGAAACTGTATCTTCTTAGTCTGAAGCCATTCCTTTGTTGACTTGGATTTGTCCGTTGGGTTGTTATCGTGCTGGGAAGTCATTTTTCTTCATCCTCGGCTGTCTAACAGAGAGGCCTGCAGGTTTTGGGACAAAATTGATGGATTTTTGGAGCTATCACTCAGTACGTTTACATGGACAACAGTAGCTGTGTTTACATGGACAACAATAATCCACTCTGAATCTAATTAAGACCATACTTTGATTAAGAAACGACCATGTAAACACCAACCTTAATCTAATTAAGACCATAATCTAAGTAAGCTCTAATCGAATAAAGACAGGTGGAGTACTCCTGTTTTAATCGTATTATGGACGTGCATTACAGACATGTACACACCTTAATCACATTATGAACGTCGTGTGAGAGTTTTCACCGTGTTTTGCGACAGGACACGATCACACACGACAGTTTTACGTTTTACGGCGAACAAGAGAGTTCGGCTGTGTCCCAAAGCGCATACTTTCCTACTATAGTCCTGTAGTGGGGAAAATAAATGTATCTCGGCTACTATACAGTAGGTAAGTATGGGATTTGAGATGCAGCCCACGGCTTCAAGCAGTCCTCTATTTGCACGTACATCATGACAAATAATTAACTGCACTTAAAACATTCGTAAAAAAATTAACAAAAACACCCAAAACTGTATACGGTCCTATAATGAAGACCAACTGTATGTTGATACGTGAAATTTTGGAGGGACGTCGAACGTCGTGGCTCGGTGACATAATGACACAGGCTGTTAATCTGATTATGATCTATAACATGTAAAACGGGAACATGACCGGAGTATTCTAAAAGAGACTCATGTAAACACCTTAATCACATTATTAGGTTACTTAGATTAAGGTCAATAATTAGATTATTGCTGTCCATGTAAACGTAGTCACTGATTCCTTTACAAGAGCTCCAGTCCCAGCTGAAGAAAAGCAGCCTCATAGCATGATACTGCCGCCACCATGCAGCATGGTGTTCTTTAGTTAATAAGCCGTCTTGCTATTGCGCCAAACATTTCTTTTAGAAATATGCCCAAAATGTTCTACCTGGGTCTGGTCAGACCATAACACCACATGATTGGCTTCCAGATGTGAAGAATACAAAAGATTGCTGTCACATGGAAATTGTATATTCTTTTGTCCCCCTTACCTTTTGACAGTGAAATCCTGCACATGCTTCGTAAGCTTCGTAATCAGAATCAGTTCGTTGATCACAGGTGTATGATCATTATTTTTGATGCTTGATTTTTTATGTTTTTCTTTTTATTCCTAAAATGTTTCCTTTAAAAAAAAAAAGGATTTTTTAAAAAAGCAGTTTGTATTTGATTTGAACTCTGTTGCCATTTATATATATATATATATATATATATATAAGAGAGAGAGAGAGAGAGAGACTTTTTTTTATATCCACTTTATGTTGCCTCTGAATTGCACTTTATAGTGGAGGAAGAATTTGTTTAATACTCTGCAATTATGTATACACCAGTGAATGTCTTAAATACAATTCATGCATGTTTACTCTCTCCTCGTTATTAATATGTACATGCAATGCAATCACTCGTACTTGCAGGTGTGAGAGGGCTTTCGAACTGCAGTCTCTCCTGCTGTATAAATGCTTTACTGCAGTCTTTTGCAGCCACCACAGAATTACAGGAGGTGCTCAACAGGTAAGACCTGATGTCACCTGAGTTTTAATACAGTAATTGTTACTAATGTAAAAAGAATGCATACTATAATCGAACGCATTTCTTTAGAAATGTAAATAATGACATTTAATAATAATAATGATAAATAATGACGTAAATACTGTAACTGAACATAATTATATACAGTACATATAAATGCAAATGCTAATTGTTTCTTACAAGGCACAAATAAAGATATTCAAATTCCAGGTACATTTACAGTTGAGGCCAAGAATTTACGTATATCTACGCTAAAGTTGTTCAATCTCAGTTTCTCACAGCGCGAAACATTTCAAGAGTGAACTCCGAGTGCACCTGTGGCTGTGAAAGAGCCTACCTTTAGAGACAGTGCCTTTTTGTTTTTAACCACTCCTACATCTTGTGTTTGGGACCAGTGTCTTTCTGAAAGGTGACACCAAACACCAAATAACCACTTCTTCACTGGCTCTCATGCTTTCATAAAGTTCTTCTTAAGCAATGGTTTCTTTTTAGCCATCCTCCCTTATAGTCCTCAATTATTCACAGCTCTTGAAATGGTTGTCTGGTGAACTTTCTCTCCACTCTCTGCTACTGTATGCTGTAACTGTTGGCCTCACTGTGGTGTCCCTCACCAGTCTCTGTCTTGTGTTTGGGCTGGACCTCCCTATCTAGGTAGTGCTCGGGTGGTGTCATCCTCACTTTTGATTATATCTAACCTCTTAAATATCATTTTACACCCAAGTTCCTAAGTTATGAAATTCTATTTCCTTATCTTCAACTTCCTTAGAATGCTCCTTAGTCTTCATTTTCACTCCTTTCCTTCAGACTAAACTTCTCATTAATGACTGTTCAACTGAGGTGGTTTTTGTTCAGAAAATGGGCACCGTGTTAATGTTCCACAGGTGAACACCAACTATATGTTAATCGTGTGCTTATTAAGACAGTATCTTTCATCTGGAGCTTCCGGAATTTTGGGGTTGAAATACTTGCTGCCCAGTAATGAATTTTGACTGAAAATCCACAGTAAGAGAATGTGAGTTGGCGATAAAAACTGACAGGAGGAATATTCTGGATGTAGTTTTGTTATTCCGACAAATCTGATCAATTCCAGGGGGGTCGAGTACTTTTGCAAGCCTGTCTGTAAACCTTTGGCCTAGACTGTATTTGTAAGATAAAAGTACAAATGTTTTTAGATAGGCTGATATTTTTGCATTTAGATGGCAGCCATCTGAGGAATCCGGTCGCTACAATGTTCCCCTGGAGCTCAAAAGAGCATTAGAAGCCATGAAGGATCCTAGGCAGGCCAGTCCTCATCAGCGTTTTCTGGAGTGTCTTCACTATAACCACATTTGCCGTATGCAATCTGTCATATTTCCACAAACAGTAAAAGTCGACTATCAGAATCATTACCATTGTAGCTGAATAATAATTGTTTTGTTTTTTGTTTTTTTTTAAATGTCCTGGACATTAGGCTTGTAATCTCGATTAATAGTTTCTGAATAAAGTGTTTTGCTTTAGGGTTAACACAACATGACGCTGATGAAGTCTTCCACGCCATCCTAAACCTCATTCAGGAGCAGATGTCTGACAAGCAAATTGTGGGTTTAGAAGTGAATTCTTCATGTTGTGCTTTAAAAAGTGACTATTAGAAAATAGATAAGGCATAAACACATACGAGTGTGTTGATGGTCCTACCTATTATGACATACTGTAATTCAGACCATAATTCATCTAGACGTGTTATTATAGCTGGATTTGAAAGATCTTAATGATGTCATGGGCATGATTGTGTTCTAGGACCTCACACAGAGCAGAGTATGATGGAGAGACTGGATTGTCTTTTTTGTCGCATTTTCTTGCAGGCTGCAGAGATCAAAAATCTTTACAAGATTGAGGTGGAAGGATGCTCTCAGTGTTTAGACTGTGAGAGCGTACACCGTGTCCCCACGTTCTTCCTCCGCTTGCCACTTCATCTGCATGACGGCGAGAACACCTTGGTGAGGAAAGATACCTTGATTATTTAAAAAAAATTATAAATAAATGTAGGGTTCAGTGGACATATTTGTTTAAATATTTTCCTTTAAGTGCCACTAATCATCATCAAGTTTGAACTGATTATAGTAAAAGTTGCATTCGGTGCAAAAGCAAACATGGATAGTAGTGATTGAGATTTTATAGAGGACTCGTTGCGTGTAAATGCGTTGCAGCAACTGTTAAAGCACTGGCTCACTAATTTCATAAGACACCATAGTCTCTGCCTTAAGATTTATTTCCCCAGTAACAACAGCTGGTCTTCCTGAGGTGCACTGGGTTTAAATACAGTCTATTCTGTGGAGTTAAATTTGTGTATACACATATACAATTTCGCAAACAAACACATTCTGCTTTGCAATGGAGAACTCGACTCTCAAATAGAAAGCGATTTTTCTCACAAATGCGTCGGCTTGATTTTCTCACAAATGCGGCTAAGAAAAACCAACTAACTACATACCATTCGATCTTTGACCACATTACCCACAATGCCGTTCGAACTACTTGCTGATAGTGGCGGCGTTGGAATTTAACCCTTACATCAAGCAACTCTACCTAAAGAGAGCGATGCTTTAGTACATTAGTCTATCCTGTTCTCACACCTCTGTACACAGTGTTCAAAGAGATAAAGCTCTAAAGCTTTAGCTTTCGTGCTAATCGTGCCATAAACGGCATCGTGCTTATTGTTTTGTGAATCCCATCCAATCTCCAGACCGCTTATCAGGGTTGCGGGAAAGCCTGGAGCCTATCCCAGGGAACTTGGGGCACAAGGAGGGGTGCCAACCCATTTCAGGGCACAATTCACACACTATAGACCATTTGGGAATGCCAAGCAACCTACAACTAGGGCAGGAAACTGGGGTACCCAGAGGAAACTCTTAAAGCATGGGGAAACTCCGCACACACAAACACACAGGGTGGAGGTAGGATTTCGAACCCCAAACCTCAGAGGTGCGAGGCAAACATGCTAACCACTTAAGCCACTGTGCCCCACTTATAATTTTATAGATCGTGAAATAGCCAAGCATAGTTGAGTCTCTGCTGTACTCCAGCGTAACTGTGTCGTTGCGTTCAGGAACTTTGTGTCAAACGTTTTCTGTCTCCGCTATATTGGATTTCTCATTAATATGATATTGAACATTGCTGGAAAAATGCAATCTTCTCACCGGAATAATGAAAATATAGCACCAAGCAACAAATTAGCACCAGAATCGCTAAACGCGTCACAAATATGTCAACGTTTTAAACATGTTTTCAGGGTAGAGTTTTCCTTTAAATACAAAAAAAATGTTCCGATTTGTGCATCTGAGTTCCCACACTTGGAAGCAAAAGCTTCTGTACTCTCTACTGTATCCATGTTACTTTACTTGTACAGCTGACTCATTAGCATACAAACTCCTCAGCGCTCATTAAGCTAATGCTATTTTCTTTCACAGGAGAACTGTTTAAAAATGTTTTTTGAGTCCCAGAAGTTGGAAGACAGTGAAGCTTTTTACTGTGTCAAATGTGAAAGGAAGACGCCAACTGATCAGGTCTTACAATTTGATGAGGATGATGATGATTCTTGTTGTTGTTGTTGTTGTTGTTGTTGTGATTTTTATTGTTTGTTTCATAGGGGCACAAGCTTGTTTCACTGCCATCTGTCCTATGCATTCACCTAAAGAGGTTCAGAAGCAACAGAGGCTTTACCAAAAAGCTGAACACCAAAGTCAGTTTCCCTGAAACTATTAATATGGCTGAAATGTTACCGGAGGAACGTTCCAAATTGGTAAAGTTTGCGAAGTCGTTTGTCTCATGGATTAAAGTATTAAAGGATTCTGTATTACAATCGTATAAATGTTGCCTTTCTTTTCATAGTCGGAGAGCAGGTACAGACTATATGCAGTCATAGTTCATTCTGGGACAGCCATGAGCGGGCACTACACGGCGTACATCTGTTCCAAGGACCACAAGTGGTATTATATTGATGACAGCCGTGTGGTACAAGTGAGACAAGTTCGATTTGAATTAGCAATGTATTTAAATACTGCTATTTACACTCACTGACTACTTTATTGGGAATTGCTCATTCATGGAGTTATCCAATCAGGAAATCATGTGGCAGCCAATCAGTGCATGGAATCATGCCGATACAGGTCAAGAGCTTCAGTTACACGTTCACATCAAGCACCAAAAAGAGGAGAAAATAAGTGATCTGAGTGACTCTGATCGTGGCATGGTTGTTAGTATGAGTGTGAGTATTTCAGAGACTGCTGATCTCCTGGGAATTTCTCACACAGCAATCTCTAGAGTTTACACAGAATGGTGCAAAAAAAACACAGATGTGAGCAGCGGGTCTATGAGCGGAAATGATGTTGAGGAGAGAAATCAAAAGAGGACAGGAAGTCTACAGTAACTTAAATAAACACACATGGTTCAGGGTTCACCATAGGGTTCGCCATATCATCTGGAGATTGATGATTTTGTAGTCCCATGCTGGATCCCGATTCGCCTACAATCCGTCATAAATAGTCTCCGAGATTAGAGTAAGTGTGTCCAAGATCATTGTAGGTTGAAATGAGTTTCACAACTCCTTGCGTGAGGGAGGGAGGAGGAGTTATGTGACGGTTTGCATCGCCGAATTCAACCTGCAAACATGGCGGACGAGTGTAACGCATTTAGAGAGGTGTAAATGAAATGTGGACAAAGAAATCAAGGGGATGGTAAATGAAATGATGTAGTATAAACTATATAAAGAATAACGAGTGAAGAAAAGCTGAAATGCAACGAGGAGTTTGTTTACAGTGATCGTACGTGTAACTAGGCAACAACGTTCTCTTCTGTTACCTGACCACTTGGCATGTCCTAGTACTTGCATACTTATTTGCTCTACACTCAAATATTTGTACATTTTCATCACAAAGAGAGTACATACTATTAGTGAATAGTATAAGTAGGCGAACTGGGACGCGGCACAAGATAACAAAACTGGCCATGTTCTCAGATGGCATACTCTCTCTCCCCTGTCAATCACTAGCTATCTCATTGGCATCTGTGAGCTCATGTGTGCGGAATAGCACTTTCCTCTAAGCGTGTTACACCCCCGCATGAGCAGCAGTATTATATGATCGCCTTCGCCCTCTTTGGTTGGTCGCTGTCATGTGATAGGGAAGAGTTGCCTAATGGATGGGACGAAATTAGGGAGAAAATCCATACAATACACCAAATGAAATACTTTTTTACACTCATTACAAGCGTGGTGAACAGAAAAGCATCACAGAACCTGCTGCATGAACGAGCAGGGGTACAGGTTTTCTTATTAAAGTTGTCAGTGAGTGTATAGCACTGAAGCTTTAACATCTGGAACATAATTTGTTTCTGCTGTTTGTAGGTCTGCTGGGAGACGGTTCAAGAAACGTATGGAGGAGAAAGATGGTTCAGGTATGTTGGAAATCTCTGTTAACAGTACCACTATAATGGGCACGATTATATCATTCACATTCACACTGTTTACAGATTTATCCTTTTTTAGTAGTCATTTTTTAAAATCTTTTTTTTTGATGTTTCAGTGATACTGCATATATGCTGCTGTACAGGACACTGAGCTCCGAGGCAGCCCAGGAATCCGTACGAAGAAGTTAAAGCGTCTTTAAATTAAACTACATGAAATTAAGTGAAGGGCTACACTATAGATGAATTAGATTGTACTAGCGATATTGTGCATGGAATATGATATAGAAATATTGTTTATAGCGTGTAAGACATTTGGTGTTGGTAGCATTAATCATTGTAGGAAAGCATTTTTTCTTGTGAGTATTTCTGTGTCAGTCTCACATTAATGATTCAGATTATCTATCAAAAGGGCACACAAAGTAAAATGTATATGATTTATATTTAATACAATTTTCTGTAATATATATATATATATATATATATATATATATATATATATATATATATATATATATATATATAATTAAATAAATAAGACCTGACTTCTTCAATCCACTATATTGGCTTCTTCTGTCCACAAGGTGTCAGTGAACTTTCAGTCCAGAATGATGTGTGTCGTAATGCATGCTGCAGTGAGACCACATACAACCTGAGAACACAGGACAGACAAGGAAGCAGCTAGAGAAGAAGGAAAAAACAAAAACTATAACCCCAATTCCTCAGTTTAAACATTTGATATGTTTTCTATGTTCTATCGTGCATTGCATATGGGTTCGTGAGATTTACAAATCTCTGCATTCTGTTTTTATTGACATTTTACACACTGTCCCAGCTTTTTTGGAATTGAAGTTGTACAAGCATTTCCTAACATCGATATAAACCAATTTAGACTAAATGTGTACTAGGACTAATAAATGTTCTACATTAAACTGAGGAGGAATGATAGAAATAGATGGGCTAACCGATGCATTCATTCATCTTCAGTAACCGTTTATCCTGCTCAGGGTCACGGAGGAGCCGGAGCCATTCCTGGGAACACTGGTAATAAGTCCATCGCAGGGCAACCAATGAAAGATGAAGGCCCAAAACTTTATTAATATTAAAAGTTTAGTAATAGTAATGTTGTTATACGTTTCAACATTTCATTCAATAAAAAAAAAAGAAGTATTATTTCCTGTTTTACTTAAAGTAGTTCAAAAGGTTTCAGCTTATGTAAGCACACTTGCATGTTCCCCATCAAACAAAGGTATGGTAATGATTCAAGATCTATTTCAGCCAAAGTTAGACCTTTCAGAATACTTTCTTCTGTTCTTGGTTCTTTCTTTTTTTCTTCTTTTTCTTACCCTTATACAGTGCTGCTTACAGTGCTGTTCGCTTGGCTGTGTGCACTTCACCTCGCAAGACATTCAGCTAAATGTCTGAAGTGCATACAATTCCTTTTGATCTATAGATAGGCCATCTGTCTGCCGGTAGTTATGAAAACAAAATAACTGAGACTAAAGTCTCAATTACTGCTGCAGCCATTTAGCTCTGAGTGCATCAGCGCCAGAACGTTTACTCTGCAGTCAGTTAGTACTTGTGGAAATTGTCATGTAGTTATTACATAATCGGTGTGTGTGTGTGTGTGTGTGGACACCTGATCGTCACAGCCATACGTGCTTGTAGAACATCCCATTACAGATTTATTCCCTCTTTCCTGTTATAATAAGCTCCAGTCTTCTGGGAAGGCTTTCCACTAGATTTTGGAGCGTGACTGTGGGGATTTGTGATCATTCAGCTACAAGAGTATTAGTGAGATCAGGTACTGAGGAGGTCTGGGGTGCAGTCGGTGTTCCAGTTCATCCCAAAGGGGTTCAGTGGGGTTGAGGTCAGGGTTCTGTGCAGGACACTCGAGTTCTTCCACTCTGACATGAACATGTCTTCATGGAGCTCGCTTTATGCACAGAGGCATTATGGAACTTGCCAGTATTGCTGCTGCTACATTACACAATAGCTGACAGTCCATGTTTACAATTTACAGTCTATGCTCGTTTATTGTTTTGCACTCGTCTCGCATACTGCTCCGTCATTTCGTTCCAATGTATACACGCTATATAGATTAATGACCATAAAAACGCACTTGACTTGACTTGACTTGATGCTGGAGCAGGTTCGGGCCTTTTAGTTCCAGTGAAGCAACATGGCAATGTTACAGCATACAATCTATACAGCTGTGTGCTTCCAACTTTGGGGAAAGCCCATATATGGATGTGATGGTCAGATGTCTACATACTTTTAGCCGTATAGTGTATATTAGAACACATTGGCCCATATTGGACTAATCATTATTATTATTAGTGCATTAATGCTCTTATAAATGACTGCAGTGTAAAAATTGCTGGTTGACTTTGCTCAAAATCGGCTTCAGATTTAAAACTAAAAGCACTCTTTGAGAGAGAGAGAGAGAGAGAGAGAGAGAGATATATATATATATATATATATATATATATATATATATATATATATATATAAATAAAATATGATTGTGAGATGAAAGAAAGTGCATGCATTCATCCTGTGTTGAAATGCTTGTATGGTAGCTTGTATATAGATATCTTGCCTCCTCACTGTGGCCCTGTCTTGATTTTGTTCTCATGAGCTACATGACGTTTGTTTTCTAAATGCCCCCGTTTTAGCACACATATGTGTCAGGCTTGGCTTAATAGCTGCTGAGCTAAGCTTTCCCCACCTCTGCAGTTATGTAATGCTTGTGAACAGGAAACAGTTCTCTTTCTGCATGCATGCATCTGGGTCATGATTAAAACTGTCACCTAGCAAAACTTAAGGCTACTCCCGTGCAGAATGTCATGACTGTCTACTTCCACGTGATGTGATGTACTGTAATACTTGCACCACTCCCCAAAGGAAGCAGATAGCGTTTCTCGCTTCGTCGTTTTTGACGAGGTACTCTCAGAAGCTTTTGAGAATGAGTTCTTATTTAACGAGAGTCCAACGAGGAGAACAGTACCTGTGTCCTAGTATCTCTGCTGTACAAGTCACAGCCTCACAGCACTGCTAACAGTGATCTGAATTAAAACACACACACACACACACTCTCTTTTGCTCTTGGCCTATTCTGGTCCCCAGGAATTTGGAGCGCTCTCTCTCTCTCTCTCTCTCTCTCTCTCTCTCTCTCTCTCTCACTCACTCACTTTTGAGCCAAGAGCAGCATATTTACCATGTTTTCTAGGAACAGAAATTGTGCATACCCAGCAGCTGTGGCTGAGGATTCTATTCCCATTTCGTTCTGCGTGTATAGCATTAGAAGGGTTATTTTTTTTTTCCTGGTCTGTCCACCCACAAGGCTAAAGGAAAAGCTTTGTGGCCAAACTAATCTATGAAGATGACCGTTACCCTTATGTATTGTAAAGAAAATGACAGGTACGTCTTAATAAGGTAGATACGACGGGTGCAGTTTATACCTGCCGCTGTAGAGCTGACACGCGGTTCTGTACAGACACGTCTCCTCTGCACGGAGGTCTGCACGACCACGGCTCCGGTTGCACATTTCGTCGTCGTCGTCATTTTTTTTCCAAACAGTGTTTCTAAACTGTTCACACCGACTCAACTGTGATCACCTGCAGTGTAAAGCACTGACAACGGGCCGAGAGTGTTTTGTATCTTAACGTGTTGGGTGATTGACGGCGGGGGTCAAACGACTGTATGCGCTTCAGGTGAAAGTTTAACTAGGCTGCTAAATGCACTTTTTAATGCTGTCACTAGACTGGAACTTGAGGAATGATAACCTATTGTGCAGAGAAAGAAAGAGAGGGTGACAGGGGGGAAAAAAGAGCGTGAGAGAGTGAACAAGCGAACAAAAGAGCCCAGGAGGAAGAGAAGAAAAAAAAGATATATATCCCTTAAAGACCTTCACAGTTAGGGATAACTGTAAACGTGGCGCACCTTCTCCTGAACTCATTTGACGCGCGCCCGTTCCAACACAATACGCCGATGGTTCATTTCTCTTGCGTGTATAGTCTACTCGAGAATTAATAGAGGATGCGCAAAAGAATAGACCAAAAATAAACATTAAACACAATGACAATAGAATTTTGGACACGAACACTAAGGCGTAAATGGGCATCGCATACAAGGGAAAGACATCAACAAAACATTGAATCACTGCTGCATTGGGAAGTTTGCTAGAATCACGAATTCTGCTCATTACTAGGATATATTAATCATAACCCATCACCTTCATCCTTTGACGATTCTGATAGGAGTGGTCTCCAACATGGCCCCACCCTCATTCACAGAGCGCACTGAATGGCTTAATGACTACAACAATCCTACGCTATGGCCTTCACATGGTACCAGATCTCACCTGAACACCTTGGGTTGACGTGTTCAACAGCTCCCTCCACTACCATTGTCAAATAAAACATCAACTGAAGGACTATCTTTTGCTGTTCTTCTCTCCAGTCCTGTTACACAATCGAAGCCAATCTGCTCCACACACTGAAGCTATATTCTGGTGGCTTGTTGTGGCCCAACCCCTCATTAAGATGCTTTATGTTGGTTTTGACTTTAATTTGTCACCCATTTGTGGAAGGAAAGGTCTAGGGTCCAATATCTCACTTTCCTGAATGTCTGCTGTTGACATTCCCACTGCATTCCAGGTAAACTCTGCCAGATTTTTTTTTTTTTTTTTTTTCCTTTTTAGTATTGTGGGAAAATGTCTGAAAGGGTGTAACATCTGCTTTTGCTCTTATTTGCTTCTTCTTCTTCATATATTCTTGCATATACTTGCACTAATTTTCCTCCATTCACTTCATTTATTCTTTCTTGGTCAGTAAATTCCTGTCTATTTTTATAGAGCGAAATTGATTTGTTCGGTGAACTGACTCA
Source organism: Ameiurus melas (assembly GCA_012411365.1). Lineage (NCBI taxonomy): Eukaryota > Metazoa > Chordata > Actinopteri > Siluriformes > Ictaluridae > Ameiurus > Ameiurus melas. The sequence continues at coordinate 6,552,355 of CM022766.1, forward strand.
CAACAGTCAGGCCCTATAAACTATAGCTACAGCGAGCCCCGAACGTGACATGCTGCACAACACCCACTCTCATGCTTCCGATTTGTCACGTGTATGGGTGTGTGGGTGTGTGGTTATGTCTGAGCACACTGGTTTATATTGCATTCTATATTTCAAATTAGATTTAAGCAGCATTTTCTATTTTCCTTGTGTATATATATATATATATGAGGGCGAGCGAGAGAGAGAAATAAATAGATAGATATATAGATAGATAGATAGATAGACTAATATATATATATGAGAGAGAGATAGAGAGAGAGATAGATAGATAGATAGATAGATAGATAGATAGATAGATAGATAGATAGATAGATAGATAGATAGATAGATAGATAGATAGATAGATAGATAGATAGACTAATTTATATATATATAAGAGAGAGAGAGAGAGAGATAGACTAATATATATATATAAGAGAGAGATAGATAGATAGATAGATAGACTAATATATATATATAAGAGAGAGATAGATAGATAGATAGACTAATATATATATATATGAGAGAGAGAGAGAGAGAGAGAGATAGATAGATAGATAGATAGATAGATAGATAGATAGATAGATAGATAGATAGATAGATAGATAGATAGATAGATAGATAGATAGATAGACTAATATATATATAAGAGAGAGAGAGAGAGAGATAGATAGACTAATATATATATATAAGAGAGAGATAGATAGATAGATAGACTAATATATATATATATATGAGAGAGAGAGAGATAGATAGATAGATAGATAGATAGATAGATAGATAGATAGATAGATAGATAGATAGATAGATAGATAGATAGATAGACTAATATATATATATATAAGAGAGAGAGAGATAGATAGACTAATATATATATATAAGAGAGAGATAGATAGATAGATAGACTAATATATATATATATATGAGAGAGAGATAGAGAGAGAGAGGTAGATAGATAGATACATAGATAGATAGATAGATAGATAGATAGATAGATAGATAGATAGACTAATATATATATATATAAGAGAGAGAGAGAGATAGATAGACTAATATATATATATATATACACAAACACACACACACACACACACATATATATAATGTTAAGTGATACCTTTTGCATGTACTTGTATTGTATTTGTTCACATGTTCCTGTTTGTTATTGTGTTCCTGACAACTGCACATACTGGTTTGTGTGCATGTGTGAACAGGAAGTGAGCAAATAGAAGCTTTAATCATTGAAATGCATTCTCACAATCGGTTTAATGTCTAATCTAATCTAATCTAATCTACTCTGTGTGACTCATTTTCCTAGATAATACTACACACACTTGACTGAATAAGTGTACTCCCGGTTTATATATATATAAAATAAACTTTCCTGGATAACTCTTTTGAAATTGCTTTGCATTTGACAAGACCTTGTAGCTTTGGCAACATCTGATGTCCAATGTTAAATCCAATTTCTTCTGAAATATGTATCCTGCAACTGCCGTCATCAATGTCATTATCGTCTGTTATCTCTGCTTCTACAAATCCCTTCAGAGTTTAGTTGGAATTATTGAAATGTGCTGGATTAGCCAAGCTAAAGAGGCTTGCAGATTTACTCCCCTCATCTGTAGCTTGTTACAGCACTGTAACGTGGTGTAGAGGATGACGTCATGTGCGTTTTAGTAATATACCCGCCAGCCCTCTTCAGCGGCAAGGAACCCACAAGTGGACCCAGACACACACACACACACACACACACACACACACACACACGCACTGGATTTTTCCAGAAAAGCAAGAGGCCCCGTTGAGGGAGACTAAGCCAACTGTAAATGTCACAAATGAATGAAGGGCCTCAATTCAATATGGAGTGTAATTAAGCTTGTACCACAGCTGCAGTGTTTGATCTGCACAAATCCAATCCATCCCAACCTATTAGCAAAGAAAAGAGGCATTAATTCTTTGCCATGTTATGACATTGGAGAAAAGAATTTTTACATGTTCCCAGACATAGTTTGGACCCAGTCTTCAGTTCTTCATCTGTACTTTGGTCTCTTTTCCAAAAACCTGCACAATCTTCTAACCACAGGCCGAACACTAATAACCCTATCAGCACTTGATAGCTTTGCACAAGTGTTTTGGGAGTTTAAAAATACACCTCCAAGGGCCTCTGGCATGAAAGTGTTCGAAAATTTGTTGAAAATATGCTTAATGCTTTAAGATTGCTTTGTCGTGATTAATGTACGTAATGAATAACGGTGCGCTGTACAACTGCTTTATGTTCAAACGAATTAAAGGTACCCTGAAAGGTACTATGTCATGTAACCTTTATAATTGTCTATATATCATCAGATGTTTACACGCGTCCTAAAAGTAAACAAAGAGAACCCAATTAAATAAATGAGACACAAATATTATACTTGGGCATTTATTTATTAAGGAAAATTATCCAATATTACATATCTGTGAGTGGCAAAAGTATGTGAACATGTAGGATTAGTAGTTCATTTGAAGGTGAGATTCGAGTCAGGTGTTTTCAGTCAATGGGACGACAATCAAGTGCAAGTGAGTGAGCACCCTGTTTTATTTAAAGTCTAATGCTAATGTTTATGAGTCTAATGTTAATGTTCATGAGTCCACCATCAGGAGAACACTGAACAACAATGTTGTGTATGACAGGGTGGTAAGGAGATAACCACTGCTCTCCAAAAAGAACATTGCCGCACCTTTTGCTAAATATTTGATGATATCTTTTCATGTGACAACACTGAAGAAATGCCACTTTGCTACAATGTAAAGTAGTGAGTGTACAACTTGTGGAACTTGTCCAGTCAAAATAACTCAACATACAGCCATTAATGTCTAAACCGCTGGCAACAAAAGTGAGTACACCCCTAAGTGAAAATGTCCAAATTGGGCCCAAAGTGTCAATATTTTGTGGCCACCATTATTTTCCAGCACTGCCTTAACCCTCTTGGACATGGAGTTCACCAGAGCTTCACAGGTTGCCACTGGAGACCTCTTCCACTCCGCCATGACAACATCACAGAGCTGGTGGATGTTAGAGACCTTGTGCTCCTCCACCTTCCGTTTGAGGATGCCACATAGATGCTCAATAGGGTTTAGGTCTGGAGACATGCTTGGCCAGTCCATCACCTTCACCCTCAGCTTCTTTAACAAGGCAGTGGTCGTCTTGGAGGTGTCATTTGGGGTCATCATCATGCTGGAATACTGCCCTACGGTCCAGTCTCTAAAGGGAGGGGATCATGCTCTACTTCAGTATGTCACAGTACATGTTGGCGTTCATGGTTCCCTCAATGAACTGTAGCTCCCCAGTGCGGGCAGCACTCAGGCATCCCCAGACCATGACACTCCCACCACCATGTTTGACCCCTTCAACCTCTGCAGCAATGCTGGCAGCACTCATACATCTATATCCCAAAGACAACTTCTGGATATGACACTGAGCACGTGCACTCAACTTCTTTGGTCGACCATGGCGAGGCCTGTTCTGAGTGGAACCTGTTCTATTAAACCGCTGTATGGTCTTGGCCACCGTGCTGCAGCTCAGTGTCAGGGTCTTGGCAATCCTCTTATAGCCTAGGCCTTCTTTATGTAGAGCAACAATTCTTTTTTTCAGATCCTCAGGGAGTTCTTTGCCATGAGGTGCCATGTTCAACTTCCAGTGACCAGTATGAGGGAGTGTGAGAGCAATGACACCAAATTTAACACACCTGCTCTCCATTCACACCTGAGACCTTGTAACACTCACAAGTCACATGACACCGGGGAGGGAAAATGGCTAATTGGGCCCAATTTGGACATTTTCACTTAGGGGTGTACTCACTTTTGTTGCCAGCGGTTTAGACATTAATGTCTGTGTGTTGAGTTATTTTAGAGGACAGTAAATTTACACTGTTACACAAGCTGTACACTCACTACTTTACATTGTAGCAAAGTGTCATTTCTTCAGTGTCGTCACATGAAAATATATCATCAAATATTTACACAAATGTGAGGGGTGTACTCACTTTTGTGAGATACTGTAAATGACAAACGTTATGTTGGGTGAAAGGAAAACACTGCATTCCAGTATAAGAACCTTATCCCATCTGTGAAACATGGTGGTGGTAGTGTCATCGTTTGGGCCTGTTTTAGTGCATCTGGCCCAGGACAACTTGCCATCATAGCTGGAACAATGAAGTCTGAATGATACCAGCAAATCCTAAAGGAGAATGTCAGGACATCTGTTCATGAACTGAATCTGAAGAGAAAACGGGTCATGCAGAAAGATAACAACCCTAAACACACAAGTCAATCTACTAAAGAATGGTTAAAGAAGAATAAAGTTAATGTTTTGAATTCAAGTCAAAGTCCTGACCTTAATCCAGTAGAAATGTTGTGGAAGAACCTGAAGAAAGCAGTTCATGTGAGGAAACCCACCAACATCCCAGAGTTGAAGCTGTTCTGTACTGAGGAACGGACTAAAGGTCCTCCAAGCCGATGTGTAGGACTGATCAACAGTTACTCCAAACGTTTAGCTACAGCTACAGTGGTGTGAAAAAGTGTTTGCCCCCTTCCTCATTTCCTGTTCCTTTGCATGTTTGTCACACTTAAGTGTTTCGGAACATCAAACCAATTTAAACAATAGTCAAGGACAACACAAGTAAACACAAAATGAAATTTGTAAATGAAGGTGTTTATTATTAAAGGTGAAAAAAAATCCAAACCATCATGGCCCTGTGTGAAAAAGTGATTGCCCCCTAAACCTAATAACTGGTTGGGCCACCCTTAGCAGCAACAACTGCAACCAAGCGTTTTCGATAATGTGCAATGAGGCTTTTACAGCGTCCTGGAGGAATTTTGGCCCACTCATCTTTGCAGAATTGTCCTAATTCAGTTAAATTAGAGGGTTTTTCGAGCATGAACGGCCTTTTTAAGGTCATACCACAACATCTCAATAGGATTCAGGTCAGGACTTTGGCTAGGCCACTCCAAAGTCTTCATTTTGTTTTTCTTCAGCCATTCGGTGGTGGACTTGCTGGTGTGTTTAGGATCATTGTCCTGCTGCAGAACCCAAGTTCGTTTCAGCTTGAGTACACGAACAGATGGTCGGACATTCTCCTTCAGGATCTCTTGGTAGACAGCAGAATTCATAGTTCCTTTTATCACGGCAAGTCTTCCAGGTCCTGAAGCAGCAAAACAGCCCCAGACCATCACACTACCACCACCATATTTTACTGTTGGTATAATGTTCTTTTTATGAAATGCAGTGTTCCTTCTACGCCAGATATATTTGGACACACACCTTCCAAAGAGTTCCACTTTTGTCTCATCGGTCCACAGAATGTTGTCCCAAAAGTCTTGGGGATCATCAAGATGTGTTGTGGAGAAATTGAGACGAGCTTTGATGTTCTTTTTGCTCAGCAGTGGTTTTCTCCTTGGAACTCTGCCATGCAGGCCATTTTTGCCCAGTCTTTTCCTGATGGTGGAGGCATGAACGCTGACCTTAACTAAGGCAAGTGAGGCCTGCAGTTCTTTGGACGTTGTTGTGGGGTCTTTTGTGACCTCTTGGATGAGTCGTCACTGCGCTCTTGGGGTAATTTTGGGCGGCCGGCCACTCCTGGGAAAGTTCACAACTGTTCCATGTCTTCGCCATTTGTGGATAATGGCTCTCACTGTGGTTCGCTGGATTCCCAAAGCTTTGCAAATGGCTTTATAACCCTTTCCAGACTGATAGATCTCAATTACTTTCTTTCTCAATTGTTCCTGAATTTCTTTGGGTCTCGGCATGATGTGTAGCTTTTAAGGATCTTCTGGTGGACCTTATTGTGTCAAACAGCTCCTATTTAAGTGATGCCTTGATTGTGAACAGGTGTGGCAATAATCAGGCCTGGGTGTGGCTAGAGAAATTGAACTCAGGTGTGGACAACCACAGTTATAGTATGTTTTAACAAGGGGGGCAATCACTTTTTCACACAGGGCCATGATGGTTTGGATTTTTTTTCACCTTTAATAATAAACACCTTCATTTACAAATTGCATTTTGTGTTTACTTGTGTTGTCCTTGACTATTGTTTAAATTGGTTTGATGTTCCGAAACACTTAAGTGTGACAAACATGCAAAGGAACAGGAAATGAGGAAGGGGGCAAACACTTTTTCACACCACTGTATTACTACACAAGGGGGTCACACCAGATACTGAAAACAAAGCTTCACATACTTTTGCCCCTCACAGATATGTAACATATGATAATATATGATAGAGTATAATATTTTTGTCTCAGTTGTTTAATTGGGTTCACTTTTAGGACATCCGATGATGTTTTAGCTCATATTTAAACAAAAATGTAGAAAATTCTACACAAACTTTCAAGCAGCACTGTATATAAATTATTTTCCTCTTAATAATGGGACAAGGGTGTCAGCGTAGTGAGAAAGGTTTCTACCTTATATCCACTATTTAGTACAGTATCTTTTTTTTTACTAAGCGTGCACCACTTTTAGAAACAGCAGATGTTCACATTTTGAAAAGGGAAAACTATAATGTACAATCCTGTCCACCCATTCAAGCCTTTAAAGTCTTTGTGCTTTGTTCTTGCAAACAATGCCCTCAGTGTGGGTGCTTTCCAATCCCAATGCCAAAAAAAGGTTTAATATATTGACATTATGGCAAAAACTTCCCAAGGGAATTTGTGCTCTCTGTGTAGAGTTGATTACCTCACTGTGGTAACATTCGATAGCGACACTGAATATCAGTGGTCTCATTCACCACATGGGAGCTGAACGGCCTCAGCCTGAGTCTCTGCGGTGATGTAATCTGACTTAGCGTAGCACGAAATTCCTTGTTCTTGGAGTTCTGCAGGTTCACTCTAAACCAGTATGAATACTATGAACCTGCTGAGAATATTATAGACTAATTAGCACACTCAGGTGAGTCAGGAAAATCAAACGACAAGGTTCTTACAGTCTGTGTGCATCTGCTGCTTGGAAGAATTTCCCTTAGAGAAAAAAAACCAAAACAACTTTCGACTCAGCAGAATTTTAATACTTATTTTATTATATACAGTGGTGTCCAAAAGTCTGAGAGCGCTAGTGAAAATGCTTATATTTTTACATTCTATTCTAAATCAATATAACAATTTTACAGATTATATAATTGACAATTAGCATGTTCGCCTCACACCTCCAGGGTCGGGGGTTTGATTCCCACCGGGGCCATGTGTGTGTGTGGAATTTGCATGTTCTCCCCGTGCTGTGGGGGTTTCCTCCGAGTACTCCGGTTTCCTCCCCCAGTCCAAACACATGCATGGTAGTCTGATTGGCGTGTCTAAAGTGTCCGTAGTGTATGAATGGGTGTGTGAGTGTGTATGTGATTGTGCCCTGTGATGGACTGGCACCCTGTCCAGGGTGTACCCCGCCTTGTGCCCGGTGCTCCCTGGGATAGGCTCCAGGTTCCCTGCGACCCTGAGGAAGGAGTAAGCGGTTGAAGATGGATGGATGGATAATTGACAACAGCTCGAGTGAAAAATAGAACCGTTGAAATATTTACACGAGTTTTAGAGGGATTTTTCTCTTCTTTTTTGCTTTAATGACAGTGTGCACTCGAGCTGGCACGGACTCCACAATTTTATGATACATCAGAGTGTCATCTAATCATTTGCTTCAATAGAAGAGATTAGACATGAGGGAAATCTGATCTTTTGTACAAAGCAGTTAACATGTTCAATATCACACAATTGCTTACTTTTAAATAGGGATCTAGAAATAGTGTGCAATCTTGCAATGATATCAAAGCTTTTCTTTATTTGTTTTAAATATTTTTTTTATTAGTTTGTTCAATGTGATCTCAGATTTTTTACCCCACGGTACATATAAATGGTGTTCATGCAGTCACTGAATTGTGTGAAAGTCCCAACCTGAACCTGAACCTTTCTCCATAATGATTTTTTTTTTTTTGCACTGACTGCACTGTGCTTTAATTCACTTCCACATCTGTCTAACTAATCTGCTTCCACATCTGTCTCTGGAAAGTAACAGGTCGGATTTAAAACTATTCTTAGTCTATCGATATTATTTAATAAGCCATGCCATATCTGGTGTGATCATTTAAGGCTGTTCTGTCACCTGTTCCTCTCAGTTCCTCTCACATTCTGTACCAGTTCCTAGTCCCATTTGCATGCTTTACCAACCTTCCCAGCAACAGTCTGAAATTTCATTCAAATGTGAATTTCCTTTATGAGTGCATTAAGCACTGATTATAACTCTGTATATAGGCTAAACCTGTAGAAGGTCTTGATTATTTTTTTTAATATATATATAAGAATAGCTCTGTAACCATAGCAAATCAAATGGCAGATTTGTATAAATGCGCTCGTTCTAATATAATCGTTGATATGCCGAAGTGTACTGCAAGGAGACATTTATTTATTCTAATGTTTACGGAAGGAGTCTCCAGTGTCAGCCATGTGGTAATCTCCAGTGTACTCAGACGTACAAAAACACACTGACATGAATAAAAGCACTGGGAATGTACTAATAATTCACTGGAATATAAAGTCAAAGTAAAGGGCACAGGGGTAGCTTAGAGGTCAGCACGTTCGCCTCATCGTTGATATGAGGCCAGTGGAATGTCAGTAGTTATGGTTCTGACCATAACTATCATGTGTTTGCTAGGATTGTGTAAGTTGCTTTGGATAAAAGTATCATCCAATTAAATACATGTAAATCTAAATATCAAGATGTCTCTCACTATAATATTATTCACTCTTTTTCTCACTAGTATTCAGGGGTGGAAAAAGTACTGAGAAATGGTACTTAAGTGAAAGTATAAAGTTTTTAACTGCTAAAAATAAAGTTGGGATGTTTTCATATGAAAAGTCATTTCAATTACAAAGTAATACAAAGTAACTACACTGTTTTGTTCGCTAGATATATACATGCCCAACGAAACATAGTATGCTAATGAATTAATCAGAAATGAAATACGATGTAAATAACCAATATTTACTATTAGCTCAAATAGACTTGCAGACTAGCCAATTGCGTTAGTGTTACGGTACCGCCAGCAGATGGCGCTGTTTGCGACAACGTGCACGAGCGGCTTGAGAGCACTAAAGCTGTGTCAACTGTTGCCACTTAAACTACTTAAACCCCTCGTGTTGCTGCGCACATCGCGCGGCATTAACGTCAAGTCAAGTCCTTACAGTGTAAGGACCAACAGCGAAGACGACGGAATGAATAATGTTGTGATGTTGCCATGTTTTGTCTGTTTTCCTCTTCCTTAGGTTATACCTTGTCATAGTTGGAGTGTTTGTGGTAGCATCCACACCCTGTTAAGTTTCATGCTCTTTGCTTGAGTTCAAGGTTTATGTTTAGCCCTGGTTTCCTGCCTCCTCGTGTGTTTAAGTGGCAAATAAAGACTGCTCTCCTGCGCTTACTTCCTGTCTCCATCCTGTTTCGTTACAGTTAGTTACTGGAACGGATGCTAGTCTAACCTATTAGCTAAGGAAACAGACTAACTTCGTTAAATATGTCCAGATAATGTTAAATATATCCAGTTAATGTTCGCAAATTAGCTAAACTTACCTCAGCATGTGTTTTCAAATGAGAAAAAGTGAGAGTTCATGCCTTCTAGAGAGGCAAAGGAGACATCTCATTTGATACGAGTAGTTGTTTACGCCAGTATATTCAAACATTTTTCTGAGGTAGGGCCAGGGGCGTTCATCCACAAACTCAACCCTGCAGCTTCATGCGGATAGCTATAACATTAATTGCATTCTATAGCATGAGAGTCACTCCAGATGATGACTTGGCATGATGCTTGATAGTTACTTCAGTGGATACTGTTCTACATTCATGAACTGGATTGATTAGATGCTAAACTAAGCCTAGTTTGTAACTATGTAAGAGTACAAGTATTCCATTTCAACTCATGTAAAGTATAAATAATACTTAGGTGCAGTAACGAAGTACAATTGATCAAATATTTTCCACCCCTGCTACTATTTATATTGAAGGGGCATACAGTTCAGCCACCGTGTTTTCTCTAATTTCCTCTACAGTAGTGACCTTCCGAACCAGGAGACAAAACTCCAGTCACAGGTCCAATCAAAACACACACCCCTTAAACTTCCTGTTACAATTGCCTTTACAGACGCTTATATAAATATCAAAGACGCCAACGGCCAACAATAAGTGAAAATGTCAGGAATGGTTTGGATTGTCACACTTGGTAATGTTTTTTAAATTCTGAAGGAAGTACCCCCATGTTGATAAATTACAATCGTTCATAGCAAATCAAGCACGTCCTGCACAGTCAAAAGAATATAACATGAGCAGAGCACAATGTAGGTCATAGTGATGAGACATTTCCTGATATGGAGGCTGTATCCATCGTTGTAAGGGAAAGAGTTCCCCAGAGGGGCAGCCAAAGTCCTGGGAAGTAGTGAACAGGGATCAGAAAGAGCATGGCAGTGGAGACCCCTTACTCCTTTCCTCTTCTCCCTCCCTCTCTCTTCTTCACATGACTGGGTCTGTATTAGCTAGCCCTCACAAACCTTTAAATGACCGTGTTAGCAAAAGTGGAAAACGTCTCCCAAATTGCAGAGGGCTTCTCAGAGTTTGGTGGTGGGAAGAGTTTAAGACTTCCTCTTAGCTGACCTTGTCGAGAAGATCAGAATAGATTTTCCAATGGGTATCAGTTATTATTAGTCCTTATATGAGCAGTAAGTGGTGGTTGTGTGGGAATGTTTTAGTTAAGCTTCACCCTGAGTGTTTCCTGGAAGAAATCACCAAAAGCCTTATTTCATTAGCCCATTATCGAACATAGAGTTGTATGCAAAAGTTTGGGCACCCTCACCAAATAACATTTTTCAAATGAAAATGTAAAAAATAAGGGGGGGTGTTAAAATAGTACTTGTGGTGAAATTATCCCAAAAGAAACCCTACAGAGGTCCTGCTCTTACCAATCCTTTTTCTGAGATCTCCTGAGAACATTTTTCTATTGTAGAAGCCAGTCTCTTTTCAGCTACAGCTTTTTGACTGTCACATTTATTTCTAGGATTCTGCTGATATTTACTGAAATCCAATGAAATTTTCCATCTATCTGTGCAGTATTTCTTGTGCCACTGGCTGTCACGCAACCCCAAAGCATAGTAAATCCACCCTCATGCTTAACAGTTAGCACGATATTTATTTTCATCAAATTCACATTTTTCTCCAAACACACCTTTGGTGATTGTAACCAAAGTGTTCTATTTTTACTCCATCAGTCTGCAGCACTTGTTTCCAAAATGGCTCGGACTTATCTAGATATTGTTTAGCATACTTCCGATGTTTACTTTTGTGATAGGGTCACAGGTAAGGTTTGCATCTGATGACTCTTCCATGCAGATCATATTTGTGCTGCACAGTAGAATGCTGCCCACCTCACCTGTATCAGCTAAACCTTCCTGCAAGTTCTTGCTGTCATTTTTATGGGGAGTTGCTTTACCTTTCTGCCCAGCAGTTTTGTTTAAAAGCTTTCTTGATCTTCCAAATCTGACATTTCAGACTGGAAATTTGATATTTTTTTAATAACCATTCCCTGCTTTGTAGGCATCAGTTAGGTACATTTTCAGATCTTAATATAAGTCAGCTGCTCAGAGGAGCCAATGGTTGTCAAACGTTAGCAGAGGCAGAGAATGTATTACTCCCTGGTACTTGTTAGTCATGGGAAGATTACTGGTAAACGTGAGATTTCTGTCTCAGGCATGTGGGAAGATCAGATATTGCGTTTGAGCATCATGACTACAGATTTATGATAGAGAGGGTTTTGCGTAAAGATTGTGTCTTCTAGCAGTTTGTATAGGGTGCTTATCAACAGCAAGGTGTACACGTCAATTCCGTAAGTGTTTGTACTGCTGCCTCAGGCTGAAAGACTTTCTTGGCCAGTTTGGAAGTGAATCTGCCTTCCCCCAGTTTTATTGATAAGACATCTGCTCTAGTGCAGGCCCTCACTGCTTACTTTACAAGCCAAATGTGCAATTTCTTGATTAGAAAATTCCAAAAAGAGTGCAGCTCCAAAATTTCTCAGAAGTATCGCAGATCTTCTCAGACCACCCAAGTCTGCACGTCCACAACCCACATTGCATCCACCCCCTCTTCAATAATCTCCAGATCAAAGCTTTACTGTATACTGGGCAGTGTGGGCATGTCGCCTCGTCCTCATCAGGGCCAATCCCACACTCATAGCTCACATTTTTCTGCTGATAAGATTGGTATGCCTTCTAATTGCTCGCAAGAATAAATTGAATCTATGACCATGAAGCTTGGAATGTGATATCTATAGTGTAAAAGCAGATGGTGTTACCCAAGTTCATCATAACTTTCATTTTTTCATTATAATACAGCACTCTTCAATTCTGATTGGTCAGCAGGTGGTAATTAATCTTCTACAACAACAGCTCTGATGGTAGTTCCAGCTGCAAGGTGTGTATTCATGCGCTTGTTTTTATGTGTCATTGTTTTTGTACTAATAATTTACACAGACACTATGTGCAATCGTTGACATGGTGAGGGTTTTTGTGATGTTTGGCATTTTAGCAAGCAGTCTCCAGTATCAGTGTTTTTACAGTGCTGTTACAGTCAAAGGTAAAGCATTTTTTTTTCTTTCATTCTGACACAGGAAAGTCTTCAGTATTGTTTTGTGGGTTCTCTCGAACATAAGCTGCATTTTTGCCTAATTTTATTTCAAGAGAGGATAAAGAGAACGGCTGGTGAGGGAACAACTATTTATGGCTGCTATAACGCAAGTGATGACAGGAACTGACTTGTTTCGTGGACATTCTACAACATTGAACATAACTACACTGTAAAACTGGATAATTCATGTAACTAAAAAAATTTTTTTTGCCTTTGTTTATTTATTCATTTTCATATGATTCATTTACATGTGATTCATATTCATGTGATTCATATTCATGTGATTCATATTCATGCGATTCATTTTCATGTGGTTCATTTTCATATGATTCATTTTCATGTGTTTCATTTACATGTGATTCATTTCCATGTCTTTCATATGCATGCATGTGATTCATTTACATGTAATTCATTTTCATGTGATTCATATTCATGTGATTCATTTTCATGTGATTCATATTCATGTGATTCATTTTCATGTGATTCATTTACATGTGATTCATATTCATGCATGTGATTCATTTACATGTAATTCATTTTCATGTGATTCATATTCATGTGATTCATTTTCATGTGATTCATTTTCATGTGATTCATATTCATGTGATTCATTTTCATGTGAGTCATTTACATGTGATTCATTTACATGTCTTTCATATGCATGCATGTGATTCATTTACATGTAATTCATTTTCATGTGATTCATATTCATGTGATTCATTTTCATGTGATTCATTTACATGTGATTCATATTCATGCATGTGATTCATTTACATGTAATTCATTTTCATGTGATTCATATTCATGTGATTCATTTACATTATCATTTTCATTTCAAAAAATCTGACGAAACTAATTACCTAAAAATTTCTAAGTTGATAAATCAATTTCTTTAAGTCAAATAAACTTTAATATAACAAAAAAATAACTCAAACTTTGTCATTTAAAATAAGTTGTTATATTTAAGTGTATTTGGCTTAAAGAATTTGATTCATCAACTTAAAAATTTTGAGGTAATTAGTTTCCTCAAATTTTTTTAAGTAAATATACGTATGTACGTACGTACAGTGTGTACATATGATAACAACATTTTAGTGGATACGTTTTACGATCATATATTTGTAATATCTGATGCTTATAAACTGCACTGCAACAAATAACATCTTAGCAAGTGAAAACATCGTGAATGTAGTCACATTTATGTAGTATTTCCTGTTATAAGATGACAATAAACTATATATGAATATTAACTACTACTTCTAGTTATTTTTACTCATTGAAGTGAGAAATAGTTTTGTTCTATTGGCAGACACATAGAATAGTATCTACAGTATCGGCAGTATTTTCTGAGTTTATTCAGTTTTTGCTAGAAATGAGAAATCTTCAGCCAAGTGAACAAGACAATTTTAGTATGAAATGTGTAAAAGTAAACCGAATAAGCTTGATTTATAATAATTTCTCAAAAATAAAAAGTTTGCCCATATTCAAGATCATTGCACTTGCGAAAATATTTTTTTTGGCAGTGAGATAAAGATAGCAGAAACAAAATAGGCAAAAAAAATATTTTGAACTATCATTTGTAAATATTTCTTAATTGGCAAATTTTCATATCTGGTAATAAATAAAGAATAAAACATGACGATAGGAAAAGAATCAATCAGTGACGGAGTGTGATGCAACAAGGTGCAAAGTGAGTTACTGTTAGCACTCAGAAGAGGATTATTTTTCAATAATAGCACATCCCAAACCACTATTTCCTCTTATACCACAGCAACTTGCTGACATTTTGTAATCATGATCCGTTCATAGTTATATTTAATGTTGTGGAACGTCTAAAAACCAACTCAGTTCCTGTTATCACTTATATTAGAGCAGTTATAAACAGCTGTTTCCTCTCCAGACTCCTCTTTTTTTTCTCTCTCTCTCTCTCTTGATGATAAAAAGACAAACAATGCAGCTTGTCATGTTTCTGAGAAGCCAAAGTCTTTTGTCCTGAAGGTTTTCAGTAGTGGAAAACGTTCTGACTGTTACAAAGCACTGACCCTGGAGGCAAAGGAAACAGGTCTGTGTGGCTCTTCTCATGAATAAAACACGGCATCTGTAGAACCCAGTGATTTTGCTCTGGATGAGAACAAAATAGTACATCAGTCAGGTGACCTGGAGGGCAAAAACCAAGCGCTGTGTCGAAAACAATTTATGTTCAGAACATACTCCCATCGAAGACGCAGTGCTGAAGAAGGCTGAACATATTTTAGAGTTTGTGGACGTTTACCATTAGCTGAAGGTCCTCAGTTCTACATGATGGCTGGTTTGAATTAGTGGCTAGAAAGTGACCCGTCTTTAGCCAATCACTGCTCAGTGTTTTTATTTTTCAAGTTGAATTCAGTATTTCATCCAACAACTGCTTATAATGAGACGACTATAAGCTGAATCAGCTGGTTCTGTCCATTCCAGACGTGTGTGATATTCGCATTGTACAGATCCTCACATGGTTCACAGCTTGCAGTGGTTTCAGTTATAAACAGAAACCTGAAATAAAACTTAACCTTAATTGACAGAAACAGACGCGTGGATTGAAATGACTTAATTCCTGCGTTGTGTATGGCTTTTTATTTCATTCGAGTTCTACCTGGTTGGAAACACACTGCAAGTATGAACCTGTCAATGTAGTTAATACAGTGTAATATTGTTACCGTTTACTGGCGGCATTATTCTGCATTCTACACACACATTCACATCGGAATCAACGTTAAGCCCGAAGCTTGAAGGTGTGTTTTTGTGTTGCAATATCCTCAATGACTTTACATTTAGATTTAAAGAATTCACCAGAAGCCCTTATCCAGAGTGACTTACAGAAGTTTATTAAAAACACATCCTCGTGTCAGTTCACTAGGGCTGGGACTGAGGGTGTTTTCACACTTGAGACATCTTTAAAAGAACCAAACCCAGACCCCTTGAAGTGGATCAAGAGGTGCACTAAGTGTAAAAGGACCCAGTTTTCTTCATGTTCAAACTCTCCCCGTCTCTAAAAGAGGTCTCGGGTAGTGTTTTGGTCTACTTCAGCCGTAACGGGCTCTCAGACCTCTTTGTGTTCGTACCGTTCCTTTTTGGGACCTAGTCCTCTTGCAATGCTATGCATTGTGGGTACAGCAATGTCATGCAAGATGGCTGACCCTAAACGTGTGCTAACTTTCCAGGACGATATGTTAATAAAATGACAAAAGAGAAATAGAGAACACAATTTAAAATAATCAAAGAAATCAAAGCACAACACAACAAACAAATGCAGAGGATAAGGAAAAGAAAAAGATGGCGAAAACAACTCCTGCAAAAGCAACGTTGTTTATCTATGGGACTTCACCCATGATGCTGACAATTGAGCTATCTCCTCAGAGGTTACTTTTCTCACTCATATCACATGGTTTGGTAAACGTTTGAGCTAAATACCTTACTATTTTACATCAGTTTCATATAACCGTTTCCTGTTGAATACTTTTAAAGATCCTTTTGAACCAGAAATCGATCACGACCTTGGTGGGAGAGCACGGAGCCTTGGTCTGACTTTGATTGGCACAGAAACTTCAGGATGAGCAGAGAGACATTCCTGTTTATATGACATGAACGAAGACCTCATCTAGAAAGCTCGACGACATGCTAGAGAAAACCTTTAGCAGTGGAGAATCGGGTTGCAGTGGCTTCGTGGAGACTATCTACTAACACAGAGTATCGGACCATCACCTGTTTGGGATAGGAATCTCTACTGTACGCATAATTACAAGAGAAGTCGTGCATGCAAGTGTGCAAGTTCTGATGCCAAGGTTTATTAAAGTGGCACAAGGAAATGATTTGAGAGATATTGTTAAGGCTTTCAGCGACAAATGGGGTTTCCCCCAGTGTGCTGGAGCCATGGACGGCACCCATGTGCCCATAATAGCACATTTCTACAATCGCAAGGGTTTTTATTCAGTACTGTTGCAGGCTGTTGTGGACTATGAGCTACAATTTTGGGATATTAATGTTGGAAGGCCTGGAAAGGTGCATGACACATGTGTTTTTAGAAAAGGACAGTCTGGGAGGCTTTTTCCAGCACGGCCTGAGGATTTTCAGGGTGTACCTGTACCCTTAACAATATGTGATGTTGCTTACCTTCTTTTACCATGGTTGCAGACGGAGAAGGTATGACTCGAGCTCAAACACAGTACGACTACCAATTAAGCCGAGCAAGAATGTACATTGAACAGACTCTTGGTAGACTAAAAGCTCGCTGGCTGTGTTTGCTGGAAAGGAACAATCACAGCACCAACATCCTCAACACAGTTATTGCCTCGTGTTGCTCTCTGCACATTATATGTGCGAGAAGAGGTGAAGCGTTGGAAATCTGATTGATGACGATGATAATAAAACAGAAGTAGCCGACAGAGAAGAGGATGAACCTTTTGCTCAGCTAAAAGTGGGTGAGTGTAGGGTAAAGTTTACATCGTTCCGTTTGATGGAAATGAGTTATAAAACGGAAAATATGTACATCTTGAAAACAGGCTTGATTTTTGTCTATAATTTTGTATGCATGAATGTTCAGCAGTTCCTTTGGCAAAACATTGCTTTTTTCCTTTTTTTTTTTT
This sequence comes from Ameiurus melas, assembly GCA_012411365.1. NCBI lineage: Eukaryota > Metazoa > Chordata > Actinopteri > Siluriformes > Ictaluridae > Ameiurus > Ameiurus melas. The sequence goes on from CM022766.1 coordinate 6,569,674, forward strand.
TAAATTGTGAAACGCTTTAGATGTAATATAAACAAACATCTGTTTCCCCTATGATAAATACTGGCAAACATGTTACATACAGAATTATACAAGCATTTCTTTTTCCAAATAAAAAATCGGTACTGTTTAAACTGTTGTAAAGCACTTTATTGGCACAGTGCATTGTAAAATTGCAAAATATCAGCAAAGAATTATATGGTTGACAAATATATAAATGAGCGACAATATATGCTGTGAGGACATTTAATGTTAGAGCACATCAGGTAGCCTCTGTAGAAACAAAACTAAAATTGTCTGGTCATGTGTGTTAGCAAGTGGATTTCTCTCAAGAACTCCCTTACAACAAACAAAAACAAAATTGTGCGTTACAGCTGAGCTCATCACTTGACATAGCATCCTCCTAATAGCCTGATCATGTTCTATCTGTCCACGGTGTCGCCTCTCTTCCATTTCCATTTGGAGCTTGTAACGCTCTCGTTCTAGCTCATGGTCTTTCTTCTGCTGTTTGATGACTGATGAAATCAAAGTGGTAATTTGCTGTTGAGAACTTTTCTTCTCTTCTTGCTTAGATTTGCAGCCCTTTCTCTTCGCTTCAACTGGATGACTGCTTGAAGTCCCCTCATCAATGATTTCTACTACAGACACATGAACGCTTGATCCGGAACTTTCATCCATATTGCTGTTGTTGTCATCATTCTCTAAAGAAAGATGATAGGCACAACATTCAGTGCACAATATTCAACTCAATTCAGTTTTTTGTTGTTGTTTTATAGCACTTTTCACAATGGACGTTCAAAGCAGCTTTGCAGAAATATATACATTTCAGATCTCGATTTTAAATTCATAAATGTATCCCTAATGAGCAAGCCAGATGTGACAGTGACAAGGAAAAACTACCTGGGATGATATGAGGAAGAAATCTTGAGAGGAACCAGACTCAAAATGGAAACCCATCCAATCAACGATCTTCAGTCTCAACATTCCGCTGAAATCATGAACTGTCCACCGATGGAGACCCGAGCACAAAGTCTGTTTGTGCAATGCTAGTCCAAAACCGTCACTGCAACTACAGTCCCAGCACCAGAACTGCTCGCATTAATTGAAGCCCAATGCCATCTCCACAGCTTCCAAGTGTCCCCGGGCTCTCCATATGGGGCCATCCTCAGCAAGTGACTGGCCTCCAAGCGACGAGAACTCCAGAAGCAGGACGCGAGGACGGTCCTGGCCAACCAGGAGTGCAGAACGGGTTTCAGGCCCACTGCTAACATGTAGAGCTTGTTATTGTGACGATTAGATATTGGTATCATCCAGTCTTCACAGGTGTTGGCGTCATCTGGAATCTTCATAGAGGCTGGAGCTGGCACATTCCCTGATTACCCCGGGATGGTAGATACATCCAGAGGTAGGAAGAGGAATCAAATGGAGAAGGATTAGTGTAGCTGCTGTTCATTGCATTTCAGGCAGAGATGACCATGTGTATTTGTTATCGTTTTATCAAACATGACTGGAGTACAAGGTTATGTTCACATGTGGGCCAAAAATCCAGCAAACCGTGCTCAGACCCCTTAAAAGGATTGACTGTGAAAACACCCTAAGAGTACCATCGATATAAAACCCTGTTGGGGATGTTAATACAGTATAAAAACAAAAAAAACAAGATCCTGAGCTAATCCCACTGTGAGAGCATGCTGCACAACTATATACAGTGGATATAAACAGTCTACACATCACTGTTAAAATTGCAGCTTTGCAGACATCCTGATACTGGTAATGTTACTGTGGTACCCCCATTTTCTCCTCTTGTTGGTGGCTTCACGGTGTTCCATGGAAGATCTAATGTTTGAATACGATTGGTCAATTTTTAGCACATTCACATGCCCGATTATAAAGGGTACAACCAGGTTGCCCCCCCCCCCCCAAAAAGCATATGTTCACAGGCAGAGTGACAAGGGGGAAGAGAGAGCGAGAGAGAGGGAGTTCCTCTTATCTTCCTCTGTTTAGAGATGTGAGGATATGATCTCATACTCCAAAAATCCAACCTATGTCACTACTCTCAGCACTGCAGCCAGGCTTTTCCGCAGTGCTGACACTTACACACACACCCTATACATACATACACTTGACAATGATGTACAAAGATGACTATAGGAACCTTATATATATATATCAAAGTAATATCAGTTTCATTTCACATATTCACTGCAGAAGACTTCAGTCCACAGTCAGTAAATGTTTTCGCTGTTGGGTCACCAAGGGAAGGGGTGGTGTGAGGAAACAGAGAGAAGCAGAAACAGATTCATCTTTTGGAAACTATCATTCACAAAACTAAGGGAATCAACTGACAGGAAATATTCTGGGTTTTTTTTGGGGGGGGGGAGGGGGTTTGCAGATGCACAGGATATAGGGTGACTGCATTCTTTTTGCTATGATTCTTAAAGGTTCTTAGGTTCTTTGACTAGTATTTTTTTTTTAAAGTTTCATTTTTATTGAACATTTCTGCTGACCTTCTGATGAACCAGTTCTGCTAACATTTCTAATAACCTTTCTGCTAAACATTTCTGTTGAACATTTCTGCTAAGCCTATCTAAATCACCTTTTCTGTTCTGTCCTCCCCACCCTTTCCCAAAAATAAAGACCAATTGAGCAACAGCAGTAAATATTCACAGGTTTTTTTCTTTTTATACAAAGGAAAACAAAATTAAACCCACAACCCACCCCTCCGGCTCATCATGGCTACCCATTATCTGTCGCTGGTTATAAAGATATTATAAAATTCAACAACAGGCACTAACCTTTAAGTGGAAAGTGTCTGTAACTCCATAAAGTATGCAATAAAGGGAGGCCATTTATGAAAAAACTTGTCTGTACAACCATTCATCGTATATCTTATTTTCTCGAGAAAAAACATCACGTCCTTTATCCACTAGGAGATAGATGGGTATTTAGCAGACTTCCAATGCAACAGTAGGGAACGTCTTGCTATAAGGGATGTGAAAGCAATAACATCCTTTTGTATCGAGCTCAAAGGAATTGAAGCTTCAGGAATCGCAAATATCGCAATCAATGGACAAGGCTTTAGATCTGCCCTGAGAATAGTGGACATGATGGTAAAAAAGCCAGACCAAAAACCATGGAGTTCAGGGCAGAAGAAAAACATATGGCCAAGATGATATGGGTATTATGTTCAAACAACATGTGAAAAATGTAAATGCACTCTCACCTAGTGCTACAGACACAGCTTGCAGGCAGAGGTTTACAGGCATTCATTACTTTTCTATGAAAATACCTGAACAGGCTAATCGTGGAGCAGGTTAGTGTCGGAATAATGTCTGAGTGGACAATAACTAAGATGGTAATTACATAAGAATGTCTCTGTCTCATCCTGCTGGGTTTGTCTGTAAGGTAATTAGTCCGTTGAATGAGTGTGTTGAACGCATCGCAGCATTCCATTTAGAACAAAAACTGGTGTCAAAAAAAAAAAAGAATCTACAGAAACATGTTTCAAAGCTTTATACCTCAGCACTGCTGAATTCTCAGTGAAGGTGCTTATTCATTTTCTGTGACAGCACGGCCTCTGAGAATAGTTCCAGCCGCAAGGTAAATCCCAGGATTGTATTCACGCACTGGTTATAATACACTATAGATTTAATAGGAACTACTGATATGGAGACTTGTACGACAGATGGACTTTGTAAACAGATTGAAATTTTTTGGAAGGAGTCTCCAGTGTCAGCGCTTCGTATCAGTCAGAGTAACTTTAGGTTTTCACACACTTTCTGGTTGCACTTTTTGCCCTATTAAGAGAGAATGTTCATAGCTGCTATATCTTAATCAATCATGAAGTGATTGTCCTGGTGTCAGTATTACAGCAGGATTATCCATCCATCCATTTTCTACCGCATACTCCTTTTCAGGGTCGCAGGGAACCTGGAGCCTATCCCAGGACAGAGTGCCAGTCCATCACAGGGCACAATCACATACACACTCACATACGCGTTCATACACAATCGACAATTTAGCCTACCATGCATGTCTTTGGACTGGGGGAGGAAACCACAGGAAACCCTCGCAGCACGGGGAGAACATGCAAACTCCGCACACACGGCCCCGGCCGGAATTGAACCCCAGACCCTGGAGGTGTGAGGCGAACGTGCTAACCACTAAGCCACCGCATGTGCGTGTTAATAATACTAACTAAAACAGGGCACACGGTGGCTTGGTGTTTCGCATGTTCGCCTCACACCTCCAGGGTCTATGGTTTGAGTCCTAATGTGGCCCTGTGTGTGTGCAGTTTGTGGAGTATGTTCTCCCCGTGCTGCGGGGGTTTCCTCCGGGTACTCCGGTCTCCTCCCCCAGTCCAAAGACATGCATGGTAGGCTGATTGGCGTGTCTAAAGTGTCCGTAGTGTATGAATGGGTGTGTGAGTGTGTATGTGATTGTGCCCTGTGATGGACTGGCACCCTGTCCGGCGTGTACCCCGCCTTGTGCTTCCTGGGATAGGCTCCAGGTTCCCCGTGACCCTGAAAAGGATAAGCGGTAGAAGATGGATGGACATTAATAATAAAAACCTCACACCCAGCCCATCTCGTACCAACATGGTTTAAGTCACATGGTTAAGATCACTCTTTTTCTTCACTCTGATGTTTGCTGTGAACCTTCACTGAAGCTCTTGACCTGTACCTGCATGCTTTTATGCACTGTTCTGCTGCCACGTGACTGGCAGGTGTTTAATAAAGGGTGTTCCTAATAAAGTGGACCTGTGTATTTCTACAGTTCACAGACCTGTGTATTTCTACAGCACCGCCGTCGTGACATCGCCCACATACTGTACCACATCAGCTTGAACACAAACACGTGAAGCCTGGCTGCTTGATGTGGACCGGAAATGCACATGATCGAGTCACCGCGCACGAGCAAAGACAAAGTAGACGGAGAAAAATAGAAAAGAAGGCGGGGCAGAACAGCCTCGCCTACTGGGTGGTCGTGCAACTGGTTAAGAGTTCCTGCGTGCAAGTGATGGCCCACTGTGGTGGGGAGCTCGTGCGTGTGTGGTGCTGCTCCACTTTGTCGCTCGTGACGAAGGGAAAGGCCTAGAGGGAGAAGGTAGTGATGAGGTAGAGACAGCGCGAGACTGATGCTTGTTTTTAAAGTGTACTCCTGCCTGTCTCTCTCTCTCTCTCTCACTGTCTGTCTCTCTCTCTCGCGCGCGCGCGCTCTCCTCGTCTCCTGCCGCAGTCACTTTGAAACTTTGGGAAACTAAAACATGGAGCTGTTTTGTCGCGAAAAGGAAGGAGTCGTCAGGGCTCTGCTAGACCCCACCATTTTCAGCGACGACAGAGTGCTGCAGAGTTTACTGACGATCGAGGACATGTTTCTCCCACAAGCCCCTTATTTTCAGCGCGTGCAGAAAGACCTGCAGCCCTACATGAGGCGGGTGGTCGCCACTTGGATGTTGGAGGTTAGTGACTGGTCGCGCGCGCGCGCGCGTGTGTGTTTCTTTACGTGTCACACTCTTTTGACACCAATATTAAAACTTCACTCACAAAATAATGCTCCAGAAACTGAGTCATATGCATGAAGCGACACTGAGAGTTAGGTTTTAAAAGGGTGGTGGTGGGGGGGGGGGGCGGTCGATTTTAAAACATTCATTATGTGTACAGATAAACTGGAAGATGTTTCAAACATGTTAAAAAAAACAAACAAATAAACAAAAAAACTCGGATTAAGCCGTGGCTGCTCTAAAGTTTATACAGTCGCAGAGAAAGTACGTTTGGAAAACTGACTTCCGGTCCGGAATAAGGGGGGGGGATGCACCTCCTGTTAGTCATTGTATACATGGTCTACAGCAGAGGTCGAAGCCTTTTTCAAACAAAAAAAGAAGTAAAAACGTCAAAAATGTAAAAAAAAAAAAAAAAAAACTACTACATGTTGTTATTATTATTATTATTATTATTATTATTATTATTATTATCTTTACTATTGTTGCATAGTTATAAAAAGTGGTAATGTAATAGTGACGTATAACTGCACTTCACCTAATTGGCCTGTAGGTGGAACTTGGGCTTCATTTAACCAACAGTAGCTGCGTTTACATGGACAAAGTTAACAACTTTGATTAAGAAACCACCATGTAAACAGTGATTATTTTTTTTAATGACCTTAATCTGATTAAGGTCATAATCGAATTAAGCTTGAATGGAATTTAGATGTGTGGAGTTCTTCTGTTTTAGTCGCATTATGCATGTGTATTACAGACATGTAAATACCTTACTCACGTTATGAACGTCGTGTGAGAGTTTGCACCGCATCCTGCAAAAGGACACGATCACACAGGGCAGTTTTACGTTTTACGGTGAAGAAGAGCGTTCGACTGCGTCCCAAACCACGTACTTTCCTACTATAGGCTTGTAGTGGGGGAAAAATACATGTATCTCGGCTACTATATAGACGGTTTGGGACGCGGCCCACGGCTTCAAGCAGTTGTCTATTAGCTCGTATAGCATGACAAATAATTAACTGCACTTATAGCGTTCGTAAAAAAAAAAAAATAAAGTAAAATAAATCAAAACACCCAAAACTGTATACGGTAGCATAATGAAGACAAACTGTATGTCGATACATGAAATTCTGGAGGGACGTCAGACGGCGTGGCGCGGTGACGTAATGACATGTGCCGTTAATCTGATTATGTTCTAGAACATGTAAAACAGAAACATGATCAAAAGCGACTCATGTAAACACCTTAATCACAATATTATCTTAATCAGAGTAAGGTCAATAATTAGATTACTGCTGTCCATGTAAACGTAGTCATTGATAGTTTCATCAAATGGTAAATCAATACAAGATGTAGGACATAAATGAGAGTAAATTGAACACTAGTTACCTTTGATGCGCTTTCCACAAATGTAAATTCGTCTGTCCATTCAGACTGGAAAGAATGATACTTGTCTCTTTTTTCTGGTTAGTTTTTTTGTTTGTTCGTCTTTTGTTTAAAAAACTGAAAACCGGCTGGCTATGTCCTATTCAACCGATTTCCGAATTAGACCGGGAAATTCCCGCTCCACGTTGTCCAGTGAAATGAGTTTGTGGTGCCACAACATGACAAACGGGCATGTCAGGTTTTAATTGAATCGACACCCTAGCTTTCATGATTCGTAATTGCTTTTATTTATTTATTTATTTATTTATTTATTTATTTATTCCTTCCTGTTGAGCTATTGCCAATCATTGAAAGAGCTATATATGGCTCGTGAGCCATAGGTTCCCGACCCCTGGCCTACAGGCCACTTAAGATCCCAAGAGAAGGGGAAGGAGAAGGGGAGGGGGGGGAGTAATCTTGCCTATATTGGCCTTTAAACAGTATGCAAACCCTTCTTAGCGTGAAATCTTACTTAATTTACTTGAAAATTGAAACAGACAACATCCTAAGGAAGTGATGAAAGCGCCTAAAGTTCCATTTATGTAAGCGTTAAGGCCATTTGAGGTAGCCAGTGTGTAGTGTAGGCTTTTAAAGTTGTCGAATTGTTGCTACATTTAAAAACTGTCGTAACCTAGCCACTCTTCCCAGCCACTGGTGTAGCATTAGGTTGCACATTTCTTTCCTTTAAAATCCTCTTTAACTTGACTAATCACCAAAGCAGCCCGACTGTGTGGGTGTTTGCCGCTTTGCGGTTTTGTGCGACTCCATAACTTCCTACGTTGAGTCATAAATAAAGGAATTGTGTTCAGTGCGAGCTTGTTTTCCCCCCTAAAGAACAACATTCGACATGACCACTTGGCAGAACTGCAACGAGCTGTTCATGCTTGCATTTGTAGAGGATTTGTAGAAGCCGACACGTAATTAGTGGAAATAAAAGAGCAGTTCTGGTTGTTTAGACAGACACTATGTTCCTTGTTTCCGCAGGTTTGCGAAGAAGAGGACTGTGAGCAAGAAGTTTTCCTCTTGGCCGTCAATTACCTGGACCGGTATCTTTCTGTAGTGCCAACGAAAAAGTCGTGTTTGCAGCTTCTCGGTGCCGTGTGCCTCTTCCTGGCGTCCAAACTGAAATCGTACCAGCCGTTATCCGCGAAAAAACTCTGTCTTTACACGGAGAACTCCATCACGTGTCAGGAGCTGCTGGTAAGACTTGGTGTTGAATCAATAGACTTGTTCATGTTCTTAACTTAAGGTGGTGTCTATAGCCTCTTTTCTACTGTATGGTAGCGCTGGGTGACCCGGGCGCAATCTTGTGTCACGATATATTCTCTAAAATGGCAGGTGGGAGGGCTTGACGTGGAATAAATGGAGCTGCTTGAGCCAATTAACATCTTGGGCTGAAAGTAAGAATCGTAAAAAATGTTAGAGCTTTGTTTTTGTCACCAAAAACGAAACAAAAAAACACCGGATACAGGATTTTGCGGAGTTTGTGATCGCCACTTGATTTTGCTGGGACTTTTCACAAAATTTGTGATCCAACTTGCTAGATTAAAAAAAAAAAAGTCTAATAATTTGAGGGAAAACTACTTAAATTGTCTTTCGCAGAGATATTTGTTGGTAAATGAGACGTTTTTAGCTGTACTCGTGTTCGACATATGTGAATCGAAGAGGGCATTGGTTGATTTTGCGATCGCAAAATCCTGGAGTGGCTGAACAAAGCGCAAACTGCTGTGCTGGTGTAGTGGGATTCTTATAAGGATCGTCATATCGTGCTGCTCCCATGATGCAACTGGGCATACGAGATGCACACCAGTGTAAACCCTGGTGTGCAGCGGCAAAGAACGTTTACATGCATCACCTCTCCGCGCTCTGCATACAGACGTGTCCTTGCAAATAAAAGCGTCTCGCAGCTCCGTGCTCGATGATACCATTTTATGTGCTCATTTCGCAAGTCCTCGCTCGATCTATTAAAAGATATTTGAATACCATGTGCTGTTTAAGCTGCCTTTGCTATGGCAACGTGAACAACTATATTGAACGTCTAAGCGGAGGAATGTGGCGTGACAACTAGGTTTGCCTTCTGTTTTTTGTTGCACCCACTTCCTTTATTGACCTGATTCATATTTACAACGTTAAATGTCATTTAACATCATCCTCTGTGAGAAAATGTGAAGTAGTATACAAATAAAAAGCGATTACTGTTCCTGAATGTTCCTATTCTATTTAAAATGTAAGTACAGTGCATCCGGGAAGTATTCACAGCGCTTCACTTTTCCCACATTTTGTTACGTTACAGCCTTATTCCAAAATGGATTTAAATTCATTATTTTCCTCAAGAATCTACAAACAATACCCCATAATGACAACGTGAAAGAAGTTTGTTTGAAATCTTCGCAAATCTTTCTCAAAAAGACCTCCGAGACAGGATTGTATCAAGGCACAGATCTGGGAAAGGGTACAGAAACATTTCTGCAGCATTGAAGGTCCCAATGAGCACAGTAGTCTCCATCATCCATAAATGGAAGAAGTCTGGAACCAGCAGGACTCTTCCTAGAGCTGGCCACCCGTCCAAACTGAGCGATCGGGGGAGAAGGTCCTTAGTCGCGGAGGTGACCAAAAACCTGATGGTCACTCTGGCAGAACTCCAGCATGTCTCTGTGGAGAGAGGTGAAAATTCCAGAAGAACAACCATCTCTGCAGAACTCCATCAATCAGGCCTGAATGGTAGAGTGGCCAGACGGAAGCCACTCCTCAGTAATAGGCACATGACAGCCCACCTGGAGTTTGCCAAAAGCACCTGAAGGACATTCAGACCAAAGATTGAACAAAGACTGAACTCTTTGGCCTGAATGGCAAGCGTCATGTCTGGAGGAAACCAGGCACCTGTCATCACCTGGACAATACCATCCCTACAGTGAAGCACAGTGGTGGCAGCATCACGCTGTGGGGATGTTTTTCAGTGGCAGGAACTGGGAGACTAGTCAGGATCGAGGGAAAGATGAATGCAGCAATGTACAGAGACATCCTTGATGAAAACCTGCTCCAGAGCGCTCTGGACCTCAGACTGCGGTGAAGGTTCATCTTCCAACAGGACCATGACCCTAAGCACGCAGCCAGGATAACAAAGGAGTGACTACAGGACATCTCTGTGAATGACTTGAACCCGATTGAACGTCTCTGGAAATATCTGAAAATGTCTGTGCACCGACGTTCCCCATCCAACCTGATGGAGCTTGAGAGGTCCCACAAAGAAGAATGGGAGAAAGTACCCAAAAATAGGCATGCCAAGCTTGTAGCATCGTTCTCAAAAAGACTTGAGGCTGTAATTGGTTTCAAAGGTGCTTCAACAAAGTATTGAGCAAAGGCTGTGAATACTTATGTGCGTTTTTTTGTTTTTTTGCACTTTTGTTTTTTTGTTTTTTTGCACTGGAAACCTGATGCGTGTGGAAGGCGAGATGGATTCATTGAAGTATCAGGACATCCTAGGAGAAAACGTCAAACTGAAACTCAAGCTTGGGTGTCATTGGACCTTCCACCAGAACGATGATCCCAAGCATACCTCAAATTCCACCAAGGCTTGGTTGCAGAAGAAGTTCTGTAAAAATCTGCTGGGCCATCACAATCACCTGACTTGAACCCCATAGAAAGTCTCTGGTGGGATTTGAAGAAGGCGGTCGCAGCACACAAACCCAAGAATATTACTGAACTGGAGGCCATTGCTCATGAGGAATGGGATACGTTTCCTCACGAATGCTGCCAGAAGCTATGCATCTTGTTAGCAGCAGGTCATAACAGCAAAATGAGCTCTACTAAGTACTAAAGATGCTTTTCATAAAGGGGTTGAATAATTTCGAAACTGGAGAAACCATTGTAAGTTGCATTTTCAGTTGAATTTGGGGAAAACCACTTGAAGCATTCGTTGTGTTGAACTACTTCAATTGCTTTTGTTTGATTTGTTCATCGCAAACAGCTGAAAGTCTGTACATTTTGACAATAAACCTGATTTGCAATGGGGGTCGAATCATTTTGATTGCAACTGTATTTTCATTGCATGTTGTTTCTATGTAATGAACTCATTTCAGTCCCATTAGCAACTGAAATTTGTTCACAGAAAATAAGCAGCACTGGAAATTTGGATGTACGTACTTACTGACTGTACAAATGTGAATTAATACATGATGTACTTTAGCTCAGCTAGCACACAAGAATAGCTCTATTTAAAGTTTTCAGTCATACAACTCGTGAAGGTCTAGTCACGGGTTTATGTGAGTAGACTTGTGTTACTAGTAGTAATACTACTATGTAGGCTATGTGTGGTCTTTGGTTTCACCACAAGCCCCTTCAGTTGCACAGAGATTGCAGTGAGAAAGTCTCTTTTGAAAATCTTGTGATTTTGTTGGAACTGTACATTCAAAGGGACTCCAATGTATTGTGTCCGTAACTGAGAGCAGGCCACAAACTCGCAGATGTAATGGGAAAATGAGAGGTTGCATGTGCTAGAACAATAGACATGCTTGGAAAGTTGTTTTTTTTTTTGGCTACTTAATCCAAAAGCATATTTCATGCTGCTTTGGGCATCTCTGGGCGTACTGGATCAGTGGACAAGGATGGCAAACAGCTAACCAGTTCTGTAATATAAGCACTTTACTTAACGCTTAAATGCTGCCTTATTAGCGTGGCGTTAAAGCCTCTACAGGAAATGACTACACAAGTATTTTTGACATGTCATGTCTTTAGAATGAATGGAATCTGCCACCTTTGTAGAATCAATTCTGGGGTCAGTACAGCATTATCTTAAAATGGTATGTCAACATTGCTCCATTCCCAAATTTTTGGCTTTTTGCATTTAGTGGTTATAACTTTCTTTTAAATCGGGCGGGGTGGAATTATGAGAGGAAAACAACAGATGTGTCAATGGAAACAGAAAACCGTGCTTGGGTTTTTCTTTTTGCAGAGATGTCAAGATGCATAAGGCAGTATAGTGTCTGTATGCTGCGTGGGTGAAGTGGAGCAATGGAAATGTGAGAGGCTGACTCAGTCAGTCCCATCCTTCTGCCAAATCTAAAAGGTCTTTTCTTGTATTGTTTCAAATTCCTCTTCAGTTTGATTACTCTTCTTCGTTTAATAGACCGCATTTTCACTCTTTACCGTCAGAGTTTAAACACAACTCCCAGGACCAGCTGAAAGGCTTTTCTCTTTTTGTTTGTTCTCCGAGCTCTTTAGATTCACTTCCACTCAAAGGTTGGGTAATAGATATTGTCATGTACAACAATGGAATTGTTTAGATTAGATTAACCAACTTGACCAGAACGAAACCGATGCAGAAAAAGAGGCTAGTTCTAGCTTTATTTAGGCCGTGTTGCAAACGTTCTGTGGAATCCAGTGAGTCCAGGGAAATGTCGGTAAAAGACGTGCGCTCTTAATGATTTGAATTATTTGAATCTATTCAACAGGGCTCGTTGAAATACTACCGAATCTAGCACTCGGTAATCTGTTACTGGCTGTCATGTTAGAAGGTCGAGACGGATGCAAACGCAGAACTGAAGTGAAACCTTTAATAATGTACAAAACGAGACTTACATGAAACAAGGGCGAGCATAACCAGATCTAGACCAAACGACGCAGGAGAACTAGTGCATTGCCGAATATATATACCCCAGTGCTAATGAGCCAAAATGTGAATCAGGTGAAAACAAGACACGTGACGATGCCGTGGCTGATGGGAATCGTAGTCTCTAGTACTTCTGATATTACATGACACTGGTATATTTATAAAATGTACAGAACTTTGCTTAAAAATTCATACTCCTTGAACCTTGAACAAAAAAAGGTTGTACTCGCATATATAGACATGGAACAAAGACTCTATATCTATACTCCATAAACCACTTCTACATCTATATTCTAAACTACGTCTATACAACTATAAAGCTATACTATCCGCTACTAGGCTATAAGCTAACTAGCCTTGACATGAACTCAGACACATGGCATGAACAAAAACTCTTAACTATATTCGCTATCTAATTCTAAATCTATATCTAATTACCCGCGTTGTGTGTGTCCTGGCTCCCGGTGTATATATACACACCAGCCGAACTGCTAACAGCTGCGGGCAATACCAAAACACACGTGACTCGACAACACATGACAAGATGGGGCGGAGACATGACGTCAACCAATATACATTTCTTCGTGTGTTTTCCCTGATGAGGGGGTGTGCATGAAGCGTAAAACGACTGATCTGAAGAATGTAGTGTGAGCTCGTTAGATTTAATTCGAACAGTTTCATTGGTCCACTGTGACCTGTCGGGTAATTTCATTGGTCCGATGTGACGAGGCTAAATGTTTTGGCGGCATGAAATTCGTTAGCCTGTAAAAATCCATAAATTAGCCGCATCATTGTTTAAGCCGCAGTGTTCAAAGCGTGTGAAAAAATTAGCGGCTCATAGTCCGGAAATTACGGTGTGTATATATATATATATATATATATATATATATATATATATATATATATATATTTGCCTCGCCTCATTATTGTGAAACCCCTAAATTAGTTCTGGTTGACTGGAGTAAATTAAAGTATCATGTGATCACAATATAAATAAATGTGTTCCTGGAAAGCCTCAGGGTTTGTTAGAGAGAATACCTAAAGAAACAGCATCATGAAGACAAATGAGCCATCAAGTCTGGACCAAAGTGCTGGAAAAGTAACAATTAGGGTTTGAATTAATCAAATGAATGGAGGAGTTCCACAAGAAGCTAAGGGTATCTCTGAAGGAACTTGAGAGAGCCACAGCTCTGATGCAGTGGAGAAGCGTGTTAGAGGATAACCAAAGCTCGGACACTCCACAAAGCTGGGCTGTATGGATGACCGTCAAGAAGAAAGCCATTATTAGAAAACAGCCATATGAAATCCTGTTTGGAGTTTGTCAAAAGCTACTAGCAAACTTGTGGGAAAAGGTTCTGTTGTCTCATGAGACCAAAACTGGACTTTTTGGCCTTTGTGCAAAGTGCCATGCTTGGTGAAAAGCCAGCCCTGCTTTTCAGGCTACGAACATCATCGCTGCAGAGAAGCATGGTGGTGGTAGCATCATTTCATTGGTATGCGCTCTATTAGCAGGTAACAGATTAGGGATGTGGGCAAAATGGCTAGAGCCAAATGCAGGGCAATCCTAGAAAAAAATCTGCTGCAGTCTATATGAAACTTAACACTGAGTGGCAAAGGTTTACTTTCCAACTGAAGTTACAAAGGAGTAGTTTAAATCCAAGAAAACCACTGCAAAACTCCGACCTCAATCCGATTAAGAATCTGTAGCAAGACTTGAAAATTGTCTCCATCTAATCTGACCGAGCCTGAGGGATTTTGCCAAGATGAGTGGGCAAAAATGTCAAGAACCAGATGTGCTGATTGAGGTGTATCCTAGAAGACTTTCTGACTCCGAGGCTGAATACTTGGTGATGGTTCTCAAGTTCTCTTTTCTTTGTAATGAGCTCCGTTATAGCATTCATGTTAGCACTTCTAGCTAAAAGCTAGGTCATTCAACTGCTTGAAAGCCAAGTTGCTACCCTAAAAACATCCCAAATTCAGCTAAGAAGGATTAATATACTGCAGTCACTGTCCTTTTTTTTTTTTTTTTTTTTGTAAATGGGGGGGGGTTCATTTTTGATTTGTTGTGAAACAATTGAAGCTTCATACAGATTACCTTTGCATACCTGTTCAGGACTAGCATCGCTAATTATGCATCGATCACCAATAATAACTAATTCCATCTTGGAAAGACACTACCAGTTTTTATTTAGGTTTTTACCATGTCTTGTTCATTTTTTTTTTTCAGAGCTCAGAATCATTATCTGGCTGCTCTGGGTGCTTGTTGATTGCTGAAATGCACTTACTGAAATAGAAGTACTGATTGTGATAAATATTCTGAACTACTCTTGCATTAACGACTCAGTAAGTTGTACTCATAGGGTAGAAAACATACAAAGATCTTGTTTAACTTGGGACAAATGATCAATTACAATAATATGAGCTCTGTAGCAGTGCCTGAGGCATCATTTTAACCAAACATAGAGCTCCAAAGTCGGCTAAAATGACAGTCCTCCACGGCCTTGTTTTCAGTCACTGTGGGTTGCAGCAATGCAGGGCTGGTGTTATTTGAAAGCTACTGAAGAGCCCTTTAAACTATAATAACGTGGTTGTGCAACCATGTAAAGTAAAATGCAAGTCATTTTACTGTGGAGTTTCAAAAGTGCAGATAACTACCAATAATGGCCCAGGTTTTCATTATGGGTCGTTCCGATTGGGACCTCTGGTGTTCAAAAAATGCAGTTGCATTAGATGCATAATTTATTAGAACGATCATTTCTAATAAATTAGTGGTGAGCACGTTCACCTCACACCTCCAGGGTCGGGGGTTCGATTCCCACCGTCGCCCTGTTAGTGTGTGCGGAGTTTGCATGTTCTCCCCGTGCTGCGGGGGTTTTCTCCGGGTACTCCGGTTTCCTCCCCGAGTCCAAAGACATGCGTGGTGGGCTGATTGGCGTGTCTAAAGTGTCCGTAGTGTATGAATGGGTGTGTGAGTGTGTATGTGATTATGCCCTGCGATGGATTAGCACCCTGACCAGGGTGTACCCCGCCTTGTGCCCGATGCTCCTTGGGATAGGCTCCAGGTTCCCCGTGAACCCGAAAAGGATAAGTGGTATAGAAGATGGATGGATGGATAATTTCCATGATATGAACTGCACATTTCTTCATCACATTTTTCTATCTCGATGCATCGTTACACCTCCAGTTACTCAGCAGGTCTGCATCTGTTGTTCATGTTTATAGCTAACTTCGTCATTACTTATTATTGTATTGAGTGTTTGCTAGCTGGGTAAGGGTAAACTCCTCTGACCAGTGTAGATTCTGTGAGGTGGGGCTTCATGTACACTGGCATGGATGGGAGATGGGGTCAAGGAACGAATAAAGCAATTCAGTGTTCAGTGTAGTTCACCTTGTAACTACTGGACCCAAATTCTTTCCAGTGCACGATTAAATAACATGCACTGTTTTGCTTTGATTGCTATAGCGATGTGAATGAGTTTGCTAATCAGAAATTCAAAGACTGTAATCCAGCCAAGAATAGCATGCCCAATCTTGTTTCAGTAGGAGAATGTCTGGTACCATGAGACCAAAATGGTTTCGGAGCTGTTTCACAAATAAATAAATAAAACATTCTTCTTAATGCTGATGCACACAATATATGTGTGAGATAACTAACTGGGCATTCAGTGGCACTTCTTCAGTTAGCTGCTTAACAGCAAAAAGAAAAAGCAGAAGCCGCTGATGTGCCACACTTGGTGTGTTTCCGCCATGTATATCAGCTGTGGGGAATTTCTCAGAACACTGCCTGTAGGAAGGAAGTGAGTCTGTGTACAAGAGGAAGGAGAGCTAAGTCTGTGTTTGTTTGTTTTTTTGCCCATTATTAGAATGAGGTGGCTTGCAGTGCTTGTTGTCCTGACTTCATCACTTTCTTGTGTTTCAGACGTTGGCCGGTTATGGAATAGAAGCCTCAGTTGTAAACTTTATGGTCCTGCCATGACCTCAATTGAGGTGGCTTCAGATGTGGCCCTGTTTACCAATCATTATTTATCAGGCAGTTCCGTGCATATGAAATTGATCTATGCAATATTTAATAATAATTACAACGGAATCGTATAAAAACATTTTTTTGATATTTTTGGAAATCTCTCATTTAGATAAGTATTCAGACCCTTTATTCAGTACTTTTGTAGAAGCACCTTTGGCAGCAGTTACACTGTCGAGTCCTTCTTGGGTACGTTTCTACAAGCTTTGCACACCTTGATTAGGCCATTTCTCCCATTCTTCCTGCCACGGTCTGTGAACTGCCATCTTCAAGTCTCTCCAGAGATGTTCTATGGGGTTCAAGTCTGCGCTTTGACTGGGCCACTCAAGGACATTCAGAGGCTTGTTCGGAGCCACTCTATCATTGGCTTGGCTATATTCTTTGAGTTATTATCATGCTGAAAGGTGAACCTCTGCCCCAGTCTGAGGTTGTGTGCGCTCTGAAGCAGGTTTTCTTCAGGGACCTCTCTGTATTTGACTCCATTCATCCTTCTGTCGATTCTGTAGAGCTCTATGGGGTTCTATTTTAAAGGTTGTTTTCTGTCTCATCAGACCAGAGAATCTTTTCCCTAACGCTCTCAGACATTTAAGTGCCTGCCATATACTTTTTGCTCGGGTTTGTCTTCTGTATAGCCACTCTGCCATAAACTGGCTTGACTGCTGAAGTGTTTCTGAGTTGGTTGTTCTAGCAGGTTCTCCTATCTCTGTGAAGGATTTCTGAAGCTCTGTTAGAGTGGCCATTGGGTTCTTGGTTACCTCCCTGACCAAGGCCCTTCTAGCCGAGTTATTGAATTTGAAAAGCTTTAGGAAGAATGTTAGTGGTTCCAAACTTCATCCATTTCACAGTGATTGAGCCCACTGTGCTCCTGGCAACATCTTCAAAGTTTAGAAATGGTTGTATGCCCTGGCCCAGATTTATGTCTCAACACATTTTGGTTGCTAAGGTCCTTGGATTCGATTGATTGATTTTTGGTCTGACGCGCTTTTCTAAATGATGTATAGTCAATTGAATTTGTTAGAGGTGGACTACAATTAAGTTCTAGACGCATCTCAAGTTAATGGAAGCAAACAGGATGCGCTTGAGCTTAATGTCAAATGCTTTTTGGCCCGGGTCTTAGTACTTGACTAAATGAGATTTCAGTTCGGGTTGTTTTTTTTTTTGTTTTTTTTTAATGAATATGCAACAAACAAAAAAAATCTAAAATATGTCTAAAAATGTGTTTTTGCTTTAGATTGTGTGTAGATTCATGTGTCAACTTGATCCATTTCAAATTAAATCTCTAATACTATCAAATGTGCGAAAACTACAGGAAAAAGGGCAACAGAAGCATGCCTGCTTCGACCATCTCTCGATCTTTCACTTATCTCTCTTTTACAGACCTGGGAGCTGATGGTTCTGGGAAAATTGAAGTGGAACCTGGCAGCTGTTACACCTCACGACTTCATAGAGCACATCCTACGCAAGCTACCCTTACCTGAGGACCGAGTGGAGCTGATTCGAAAACATGCACAGACTTTCATTGCCCTTTGTGCCACAGGTACTACAAATGTGAATATACAAAGACCTTCATTAATTCATAGCACTTCACTTGGGCATATGGGTTATTTACCATTTCTTTATAGACTCGCAAAACATACAACCAAAAAGAGTCTTTTGGAATTTTAAAGAATACGCCCCTGTGGTGTACGTGAACACGTGTCACTCCAAAAAAAAAAAAAACACAGCCAGGAAGTTGTCTAGGGTACAAGGACATCCACTGAGAATAAAAACAGACTTGATCAAAAAGTGCAGGTAAAAACGTACCTTGGGCATTATGTACTTGGGACAGCTGTAAATATATAGAGTTGTACACCTACGTCTGCCTAAAAATTCCGTTTTATCTGAAAATGCCGAGCCTGTACGCAACACTAACACGAACCCGGGTTCACAAATCAGGGATAAAATTCCTATTTGTGACATCACAATGCTGCAGAAGTGGTGCAGTTACCGGTTCTGGTTTCATACGAGCCAGGAATCATTCACTAAATTTTGAGAATAGTTTCAAGGAGTTCCACTACTCCTCGCACAATGTATGCTGACACATCATAGCCAGTATTTCCTGATTCTTCCGCATTCAGAGTTGGTCGATAAGGTTCAAACGCGCTCCACATTCGAACTTGTGCTATGCAGGGATCGAACGTGATTTTTCGGAATGGTCCACTGAGGTTATTGATTTGTAACAGAGTCAAAAAAAAGGTCAAATAAACTAACTATTGTCTTCATGAGACTGAAGCTAGCCTAAATTAGCTATTAGTATGGGTGTAACGATACATTCCGGTCACAATTCGACTCGATTCACGATGCTGGCGTCACAATTCGAGTTCACTATACAGGTTCACTATATCTTCAAAATAATAAATAAGTGAATCCGTTCATAAATTCTCCCAAATGTAATTAAATGAACAATCTTTAAACAAACTTTAAAAAGTGATTGAAACATAACGAGCTCCGAAGTCGGCTAAAATGCCCGGCTTCTGCATTTCGTCTCCCGACATCCACGTTATTTGAAAGCTACCGAAAAGTTACCGCCTATCAGTTGTTCATTAAAGAATGCTCTCTACGACCGAACGAGCACAGTTAACTCTGTGGTTTGTGCAGATTGGGACCTCTGGTGTTTCATCCGTGCAATTGCAACAGATGTGTAATTAATTCAACGCCGATTTCAACATCATCACGTCTGTGCATCACGATACATCCTGTCACGATGCCTCATTTCAGCCTTAACGGTTAATCTATAATCTCCACACTGCTTTATTTTCTTTATTTTTTTTTTAATTGATAGGGACTTTGTTAATGAAATCTGGGTAAAATAATGGATAGCATAAATTTACATCCCTCGCTTGTCAATGAAGCATCTGGCATCTGCTCCCGTGTTGTCAGGTTACCTCAGTATATTATAGGACTTTAGACTTTAGACTTTAGACTCGAAAAAGATTGCGCAACTTGGCTTGTGCTGCATCCATGCAGTAATTTTAGTAACTCCTAAAAGCTTGAAAATCATTTTTTTTTTCCCCCTAATATGGGAGCAGAGAACCGAGGGTCCGTCGTCTTCATACAGCATGTCTTGAGACGAGTAGGAAATCTCGTCTTTTTCCGGAGGTCTTATCTTATTTTTGTGTCAGTGGGAATAGTTTCCTGCTTTGGGTGTGTTCCCGCAGGCCCGTGTCTATTCATAAATCCTATAAACCGAGCGAACGACGGCCACAGCAAAGACCGCGCCGCTGCTTTTGGGAGTAAATGTAAATGTTTGGGGTTTTCTTTTCGTGTTTGGATATGTAGTTCTCATGGCACGAGAGGCAGCCCACGGCGCAGCTGGCGTGCTCCGTGTGTGTTTACCCAAGCCTGTCCGTCACATCCTCCACGGCCTCTGCGAAAAGAAGTTGGTAACGCTGAATAAATCAGACTTGGTTAAGGTTAGAGATTGTCGCTCGGTTGTAACAGTGTTTGACTTCAGGTTTTAGGTTTAACCGCCCAAAGTCTGTAAAGCGTTTTTCTTTTTTTTTTTTTTTTTTTACTGCAAAGCCCTTGAAAAATGTGAGCGAGCGGAGGAGGACGGATGAAGGCCAAAGCCTCTACTCTCTGTTTTTGTAATCACAGCTGCATCTTTGAGGAAAGGCAGTGATGCAGAGATGTACAAGGCAGGTTGGGGTTCTCGGCTGAATTCGGAGCAGATGTGAGAAGCGCTGGAAAGCGTTCCAATCTCCTCGAGCCGCCTCCCTCCCTCCCTCCCTCCCTTCCCTTACTCTCTCACACAGACGGGAGGTTATTAGCCACATTGTCTGCAGGGAGCTTTGTTGATTCGCAGGTGAAAGATTTTCTTGCGTGCTCTGTTTTCATGTTTGTCTGATGTCTGTCTTTTTAGATCACAGCTTTGTGATGTACACTCCCTCGATGATCGCCACGGGGAGCATCGGTGCAGCGGTGTGCGGACTCCAGATCAACCGCACGGAGAGCAGTGTCTGGGGGGAGAGCACGACTGAACTGCTGGCCAAAATCACCCACATTGAAGTAGTGAGTGTGTCACACTTCCCTTGCCAATATCCGCATTTTTTGCTGGCAGGCACAACCTTTCATTGGAAATTTGAAATGGATATTAGATAAAGTTTTCCTACTGACACAAGTAACATAGTCTGGAGTTGGTCTTAATTCGCGTCTTAATTACTTGTGCAGAATCGCGTCTTCATTTATAATGGAGAATTATTCCAGACACAGTCACATGCCCTGGGCTTAGCTTTCCTCTTCATTTTTAATGGTCATCCCTCCACTGGCCTGTATCAAATTCAAGGCCTTGATGCTCACGTACAAGACCTTGTCTGGAACAGCACCCCTTGCCCCAACACTCTCCCTGAGTCTTACGCCTGACGCTTCGTAGTGCCAACTCCGCATGGCTCAAGGTCCCTTTCCAGAACCAGAACGGCTGAAGACCCGCCTCTTCCGTGAGCACTTAACTGACCCCTCAAATGCTATGACCCCCACATTATTTATATAAAAATAAATAAATAACCCTTACACTGGCTCTTACACCTCAACTCTGCAGACCTTGCTTGTCTAGAACTCAATTGTAAATCTTGTATAGTAGAATTACTGCTATTGTTCTCCTCTTGATATCGCGTTGCTTGTATTTCCACATCCGTAAGTCGCTTTGAATAACAGTGTCTGCTAAACGAATGAATGTCCGAAATTGACGCAGGCCAGCAATGGTCTGAAATCATGTATTAATCGTTTCATTTATACGATCGCCGACATGGTAGCTCCTAGAGAGACGTTCAGCCAGCATCCAGAACCCATAATGAAGATGCTGGATCAATCCCTCATTTTAAAACTTGATAGATTGTGGATCAGGTGGTAGAGCGGGTGGTCCGCTAATTGTACGGTTGGCGGTTCGATTCCCGGCCCACGTGACTCCACATGCCCAAGAATCCTTGGGCAAGACACTGAACCCCAAGTTGCTCCCGCTGGCAAGTTAGCGCCTTGCATGTCAGCTCTGCTACCACTGGTGTGTGTGTGTGGGTGAGACACAGCGTAAAGCGCTTTGGATAAAAGCACTATATAAGTACGCCCTTTACCATTTACTAGCACACTGTATTGCGATTCGTCTTCATTTGTGACTTAAAACTATTCTGAAAGTAAATAAGCGCTAGCTTTGTCTGGTTTATTTACTCGATCTCGGACTACTAACCAAATAAGCATCAGATCAAGTCTTCGGAGCGGTTAAGAGCCGTCATTCCAGAAAACTCCTAACGTTCGGGGCTTTATGAAATACAGCCCTGATGTTTGTGCATTTGGTGACTGTTGGTGTTTCCACTAGTTGCATATTGAAGCTATTTACATTTCATGCTGAGAGCCTGTAGGGTTTGGCTTGTCGCTGTAGTTGGCAGCTATAAAGCGATGTGTGCATGTGTCTGTGTGCGTGTGGGCTTGGAGGTAAATTGCTTCTCGGTGTGTGTCTGCGTCTGTCGTCGTTCATTTGTATGGTGGTGTGTGCGCGAGTGTGTATGTGTGTGCAGTGATGGAGGAATGTGTGCTCGGAGTTGCATTCTTGTGGCCAGACATAGGCCTCCACTTCTTATGACTATGGCTTATGGCTCACCGCTCGTCAACCGAAACACACACACACACGTTAGACTGTTAAACTGCATAGCCAGCCAGAGAGAACAGTATATACACTTCGACACACATCCTTCCATGCCTCATTTTTTTTCCCCCGCATGTTGTGTTACCTTCTAAAGAAGTGGGACATTTTTCTACCTTTAGCTTTGAAAAGGAGCACAGCGTTTCAGAAAACAACATTCACGAATGTGGCCGTGACACAGAATAAGAGTAGGCGCAGGTAGAATGCCATCAGCAGTACAGGAATGCTTTTGGGAGGGAGGGAGGGAGGGAGAGAGAGAGAGGGGGAGAGAGAGAGAGAGAGAGAGGGAGGGAGAGAGAGAGAGAGAGAGAGAGAGAGAGAGAGAGAGAGAGAGAGAGAGAGAGAAAAAACACATAACAAAGGCGTGAGACTTTTTTCAAGTATGTATGCGTTATTTGTATGTATCTGGAATAATATATGGTTCTCCTCTTTCTCCGTTTTAGGAGTGTCTGAAGTCATGTCAGGAGAAGATCGAGCAATTGCTGGCTAGCAGCCTCCGACAAAGCCAGCAGCACAAGCATCAGAAGGGCAGGGCCATCAACAAAGAGGCGGAGCCTCAGAGCCAGTCATGCACCCCAACAGACGTGCGCGACATCAATTTATGATGTCGTTTCTTCCCCACACCCAGCAGAATTCCTTAATCTGGGGGGGAGCAATTACAGTTATTATATACAATTATTGATCCTATATATATATATATATATATATATATATATATATATATATATATATATATATATATATATATATATATATAACATAAAAATCTATAATATATTCAGAATTTAAAGCGGTATCAGAAGTACATAAATGACCAGTGAAACAATATTTCAGAAATGAATGGTTTAAAAAAAAAGAAAGAAAAAAAAAAGGTGAAAAAATGTACGCCTTAGGCTTACTTACATATATGTGTACTTGAAAGATTATTATTATTATTGTTATTGTTTATTATTATTATTATTTATGTGTTACTCCACACTAGTTAGTGTCACAGTGATTTTAATTTCTGACTATTTGTATTTATCAGAGGGAGCTGCGGATCGTGAAAAGCTAGCTGCGTTTCAAAAGAACAGGAATGCCGCACTCCTCTCCAAAACAATTTTTCCAGCCAAAGACCAAAAACAGCCTCCCTAACCGCAGTATCCCTGTGAACGGAGGACTGAGCACTGCAGAGCAGGACGGTGTCCGCTAAATCGACACGGAAGTTGTTCAGTAGTTTGCAGGCACAGTTCTATGGTGGAAGCGAAGAGACGAGCAGGCTGCGTGACTGCTAGTCACACGGCACTTTATACATTTGCTTTGCCTTTGTTGCCGTTTTGGAGGTTGGACCTTCACGAGGCTGGTTTAGAAGCGACGGATATTAGTGTTGTGATCGAGAACGCAGGTGATCGCACAGGGTTAGGATCGCGCTCCTGTTGGACTCCTGTAAGTCAAGAACGTGGCGAGGGAAAAGGAAGTGAGTAACGAGAAAGGAAAGACAAGTCGGGGAGTGTGAGGTTGTGGAAGATACAGTAGTGGTAGCGCAAGGAAGAAGTTTCGGTCAATATTAGGACATCGGCTCCTTTACGCGATATCTAAGCTGTAGAAGGGAATTTATTGAACATGATTGCGCAAGTCGGGGGTTGGGGGGGGTAGCGGTTAGCTTTTGTCAAACCTCACAGTATGTGATGGAGTAGTTAGCTTATGTTCTGACATTTTTAAGGATTTCCTCAAAGCAAAAACCAATTGAATGCACTTTTTCCATTACTCCAGAATTATTATGGTATATAAGCAGACAAATAGAGGCAAATTTATACTTTTTTTTTTTAATACATTTTATTTTCTTTGTTTTTTGTTTTTTTGTTTTTTTTTTAAGTTATTGTCTATTCTGGGGCTGGTTTCCCATTGTGTATGGTATACTTGCAGGGTTTACTGGTAAGCATTAACCAACGGTAGCAGAAAGAAGACTGCCAGCTGCCTACTGGACTCCATCATAGCAATCGGAACGTTATGCTAAAAATGATTTTATTTTATTTTTTATTTAATTTTTTTTCTTTTTTTTCCGGCAAGGATTTGCACCGTGCAGGTTTAGATAGCGTATTATTAAATTGATCTATTAGACTTTGGAATGGTTTTTATCGCTGTTGCTGTCGTAACAGCTCCTTATTTTAAAAGTATATACTTGAATTTCACTCTCGCTGACTCACTTCAAAACTGTGCATATGCGTTCACTTCCTTTAAAAAAGAAATAAATAAATAAAACAGCAAAGGTTTATTGAGAAAGATGCAGATTTGACTATACTGCCATATGACAATGCAATGCACTGACATGTTGTTTTACATCAACTTACTAAGTTCGATACATTCCAGTCTATTGCATTATGTATGGGCTACTGTACTGTTGTGAGACCATATCAAATTTATATTGGCTTTTTTTTTTTAAATCTTGTATCATTTTTGTTTTCCTTTCATTAGATTCTCTCTGAACATTCATCAGTATGCTGCTAAAAGGAAAAAGAGCTTTTTTTTTTCGTTGTTGTCTTGTACCGATGGCATTGTTTGCCTACGTTCCACTTTGTGTGCTGCTATGTTTACTACATGATTATTTTTGTATGCTAGTACGTGTCTTGGCTTTGTTTTTAAGGACCTATTGGAGTGGAAAGTGAAGCAGGGCGGCTTGCTCTTGTGCAGCTGGTGTGAGTGCTCAGCGTCCCATTGCATGCCTTTTGTTACCTTTCGGTCTGTTGCAGTTGTGTTACTGCTATCAATTTCTCTTCTGCTTCTTGGCATTATAAAAAGAAAGAAAAGTCATGCTTGCTGCTTCAGTACTTTTTGTTGTGGAAGTGTATCAGGGAGCTCATGCTGCCAATCTAGACATTTGAATATTTAAGGGTGGATTATCGTAACGTTCCTCCGTTTCGAAGACTTGATGTTGAGGACTATTCACGTTCCAGTGCAGATCTGGTGCTTCGCGCGCGACAGGAGCAATACATTACTTTTTATTTATTTTTGTAATTTTTTTTTCCAAAAAATTTTGTCCTAAATGATCTTTTCCTTCAATTGCCTTCACGTGCAATTTATACCAAAGACGAGTGTATTTTTATTTTATTTTTTATTATTTTTACCTTTTGTTATGATCTTGAGTTAATGCCTATTCCAAACCTTCTCTCCCAACATTGTTGTTTATCTGTGTGTCAGTTTATGATCTATAATAATCTCTATTGGTGCCAAAGTACTTCTTTCACTTAAAGATTAAAAAAATAATAAAAAGTTTTCTCTGTTATATCCATGTTCCTAGTGATAAATGTGTGATGTGGGCAATAGTTAATAGCTATATATATATATTATAAATTTATATAAATTTATATATATATTATAAAAATTTCATATATAGACCTTTTGATGTCTTACATGTATTGGTTGCTTAAATTAAATGCTGCAATATACATCAAAGACCAAAGGTTTAGGATGTAACTAGGTTTGTTTGTTTGTTTATTTGGAGTTATACCCTGGTTATAAACTTGAGTATGAGATTAGTAACTGTTCCACATTCTCCTCTGTTCAATAAAGTTAAACAGGACACTTTGTTTTGTGTGTGTGTGTGTGTGGTTGTATGGGGGGGAGGGACTACAGTTTTATAATAATAATAATAATAATAATAAACTTTATTAAACTAAAAAAGCCAAAAAGAAGCCTTACTGAGATTAAACGTATGGTTACATTTAGCTATAGACATAGTGCATTAGGTCAAGGTCCTTGCAAGGACAGGAAGAGAAATGTGCGTCACGACTGCTTGAAGCCGTGGGCTGTGTCCGAAACCACGTACTATATTATACTATATTATACACGTACTATATAGGAGCTGAGATGCATGTATTTCGCTTACTACTATATAGTAGGTAAGTACGCGGTTTGGAACACAGCCGTGCTCTCTTGTTTGCTGGAAAACGGTTGAGCGCTGCCGTGTGTGTACGTGTCCTGTCACACGATACGGTGAAAACTCCCACGTGACGTTAATAGTGTGATTAAGGTGTACGTGTCTAATAAACGTCCATAATGCGACTAAAACGGGAATACTCCACACGTCTTAATTCCATTTGTGTTTACTTCGAGTATGACTTTAATCTGATTAAGGTATTTAATAATTGCTGTTTACATGCTAGTTTCGTAATCAGAGTATCGTCTTAATCGGGTTAATATCGGATTATTGTTGTCGATGTAAACGTACTGACTGTCATGTTGGCAGATTTTCACTATAGTGCTGCCATCTAGCGGTGAGCGTGCGATCTCGCGCTGTAATTACACACTAAATTGTGTATTTAACTGCTAAAATGATCTTTAATAGCTTGTGCTAGAATCCTGTACGTGCATTATTTCATGTCACTACGTAGTAAGACCATGAAGGAAAGGTGTCCCCTGTCCTGAAGACAGCTAACTTCCGCCCAAATCACATGAATTTCTTAGTTATTATATAAATTAAATTGTACACATTTGGGAAGAAACGTCCCAATGCCACTAAGCAACAAAATAAATTTAAACATCGGGTTGCCTGATCAAGGGTTTCTGGACTTGAACACTTCACTATTGCTTCTTTGTATGTTTTATGGTGGAGACAACATCAATTTACACTGTCAAAATGTGCTAACTACAGTTTTAGGGTTTTTCCTGTCATTTGCCACAATCTGATCTGAGCTCTGATCTAGTCACAATAATAAATTAGGCAAAATTGAACAAAATATTTGCAGTATTGGTCTACAGACAAGAAACCATTGGCTAGCCATTAAAACCATTACCCGTACTGGTCCTTAATGGTGTCCACTAGACACTAGAAGGCAATTAATTACCAGTAGAGACCCACAGAGAGTATTACAGTTACGATTCCCGTTATAACCATTAAAACCATTACATATTCTATGAGAGGTACTACTGTTTGTTTGTTTTGTTTTCTTCCAGCACAGTTGGCAAACCGTGTCTTCATGGCGCTCGCTTTGTGCACGGTGGTGTTGTGATGCTGGAACAGGTTTGAGTCTCTTAGTTCCAGCGAAGGGAAACTGTAACGCTACAGCACACACAGACATTCTGTACAACTGTATGGTTAAAACTTTGTGACAACAGTTTTTGGGAAGAACCACATATGGGTGTGATGGTCAGGTCTCCACATACCTTTATAGCCTTATAGTGTATTTAACAATTCTTTTTTTTCAGATCCTCAGAGAGTTCTTTGCCATGAGGTGCCATGTTGAAGTTCCAGTGACCAGTATGAGGGAGTGTGAGAGCGACGACACCAAATTTAACACACCTGCTCCCCATTCACACCTGAGACCTTCTAACACTAACAAGTCACATGACACCGGGGAAAGAAAATGGCTAATTGGGCCCAGTCTGGACATTTTCACTTAGGGGTGTACTCACTTTTGTTGCCAGCGGTTTAGACATTAATGTCTGTGTGTTGAGTTATTTTAAGGGGACAGCAAATTTACACTGTTACACAAGCTGTACACTCTCTACTTTACATTGTAGCAAAGTGTCATTTCTTCAGTGTCGTCTCATGAAAAGATATCATCAAATATTTACACAAATGTGAGGGGTGTACTTACTTTTGTGAGATACTGTATATCCGAACTATGTGAACATAAGGAAGCTTATTTTGACGTAGTTTTCATATCTTGCCACAAGATGGCGCACGTTTCCCCACGACAAGCACGGCGCCGTTAGCTTCCCGTTAGCTGACGTCATCTAGCTGCAGCTCCACTGCCACATGTGAACAAGGAAGTGTGGAGCGCGCGCTGGATTTCTCTGTTTCTATTTATTATGCTCACGTTCGGCTTGACACTCGTCCGACAGTAAGTGGGTGTTTTCATAATACTGGATTAGTGCATGCATATTACTAGAGGTGAGCGGTGTCCTACAATGTCCTGATGTCCCGATGAAAGGACAAGGTTGTGTGCGCGCGTGTGCGCGTGGGCAAAATCCCGTTTAGAAGACAAGCCTTTACTTCCGTTTCATATAGAAGACCAAATGTGGGTTCCACTAGTAGTTTTATTGGCTACATGCCAGATACTGGTATTTGATCAAGCAAGAGATGTCTCATCTAGTCACAAAAGAACACACTTACTTAAATAATACTTAAATTAAATAACAAACAAAAAAATATATTGTCTTCTCTGACTCCATGGGGTTGTAACATTTGCAGCGATGACCCAGCGTGAGCAGTAAACCAACCCAGTCAAGTCAAGATGATGTGTCATTGTTTATTTACAGTATTTTCTAGAAGAAGGAAGTACTTCCTGTCAAAACTTTGTGCACGTGAACTATAAAGACAACACTGATATTATTTTTTACAAGATCATATTGAGCGAGATCGACGCCCAACACTGAGACAGCTCCAAGTATAAATGGCATCGATCCATCCTCTACCGCTTATTCCTTCTTCAGGGTCGTGGGGGAACCTGGAGCCTATCCCAGGGAGCATCGGGCACAAGGCGGGGTACACCCTGGACAGGGTGCCAGTCCATCGCAGGGCACAATCACATACACACTCACACACCCATTCATACACTACGGACACTTTAGACACGCCAATCAGCCTACCATGCATGTGTTTGGACTGGGGGAGGAAACCGAAGGAAACCCCCGCAGCACGGGGAGAACATGCAAACTCCGCGCACACACACACCGGGTGACGGTGGGAATCGAACCCCCGACCCTGGAGGCGTGAGGCGAACGTGCTCACCACTAAGAAATGGCATCTAATCTTAGTCTAAAAGTCAATACTAAAAAAAACCAAAATGTCTCAGGTCTGAGATCGTACTTGAGTTCTACAGCCCAAAGTCGTGTCTGTTATATGGAAATGATGGACGCCGGGGTGGTGTGATCATCGTTCATTATACGGGTAATTTCACTTACAATGTGTTTAAAATCCAGTTATTAGTAGTCTTCGGACATGTCCGTCGGTATGAGCTGTTACTGTAGAAACAACAACGTATTAGAACGAGCGCGTTAACTTTGACCTGCCGTTTACGTTCCAGCCGGTGGACTGTCCGAGCCGTGCTGTTATACAAAACTAATGCACGCCTTCTGACCAATCAGATTCAAGCATGCAACCGTGATGAGACGCTTAACCGGATTACAGAGTTTGCCTTCAGCCAATCTGACTGCGATACGTCCGTTAAATTACACTCGTACTCTAAACTCATTGTGGCGAGTTATCTTTCGAGCTGGGGGATACAACTTAACTAGCGACTTAATTGTACTTGTTGATGATCAGATTAAGGCCCTGCATCCTCTGCTCTAAGTTGTTGTTTGTGTTGTTTACTTCCTCATAGTGGTGAAACCCAGTACAACAAAGACAAACTGCTGCAAGGTATGAGCAAAAACCTGGGAGAAACATTGGTTTTTAATGTTTTGGCTATAAGGAGTTTTATGAGGTAAAAAGAATATGTGGGGATTTGTGTGTGTGTGTGTGTGTGGTTTAGGTCAAGGTATTGATACTTCCTTGTCAGAAATGGGACTACGGCAGGCGGACGCTGCAGGCCAGTACCTGCAAGACCTTCGCTTCACCAACGCTTTTGTCAGCAATCTTCAGAGAGCCATCCAGGTGTGTGTGTGTGTCATGTGAATATGAATATGAATTTCAAAATCTAAGGCCACTGTGATCTGTGATCCTGGGAGTTTATGTATTCCTCCCTGTTTCCCCAGACTGCTGAGATCATCCTGAAGAACAACTTGCACTCTGCTGACACGGAGATGGTGTTGGATCCTTTGCTCAGAGAGAGGGTGAGACTGCCAATCACAATTTTCATCTCCGTATCATCCTGTAAAGCTGTTCACACAGTATTATTCCTGCTCGTCACCACAGCATAAGTCGATACAGTGTGCTTGGTTTGGATTTGATTACATGTTGGGCAGGGATTCGGCGTGGCTGAGGGGCGGCCCAAAGAAGACTTGAAGAACATGGCGAACGCAGCAGGAAAGGCCTGCCGGGACTACACACCACCGGGTGGAGAAACTCTCGAGCAGGTAAACTTCAGTTCATATTGCTGGAATAAAGATTCTAGTTCGTGATGAGGTCAGGAATCTCGAAGGACCTCTTGTTTGGTTTGTATTTCGATTCGGGCTTTTGATTTATATCCAGCAGCTGGCAGAATGTACTTCCAACACAAATCGTATTCATTGTCATAATGATTGGAATGCTTTAGATCCCTTGTGCTCCTCTTGGTTGCCTTTGAAAAATATGTGTCCTTTATCGCATGTTTCAATTTAACACATTTTTTTACTTAAAAAAAATAAAATAAATTTCAACAGGCACTAATTAAAGTCAGGCCCTTTCTCTTAAATGGTCTTTTTCTTATTTTTACATAAATATCAAGCAAATCATTGGATTAAGTGAAGTCTAAACATTACAAAAACATGCTAACGTATCTTCTGTACTTTAAACAGGCTGGGCTTTTATTAGATCCGAAGGTGAATACGAGACGTTAGAGCAGAATTTCAGCTCTCATTTCCTGATATTGAAACCTATGACGTGTTCAACAACTTAGAACACGGCACCTTTGATTCGAACCCACACTTCTTGTGATCAAAATATATTAAAACACGTGACTGACAGGTGTTTCTTGCTGCCCAGGTGTGTCCCAGGTGTGTGTTTAAACAATTAATAGCTCTGAATATCTACTCTTGGTTCGAACCCTGGCTTTTGCCTGTGAAGACTGTGTGTGTTGTTAAAAAAAGGATAAACCAACATAAAGACCAGAGAGCTGTCTATGGGAGAAAAGCAAGCCATTTTGAAGCTCAGAGAAGAGGGGGAAATTTATCAGACCTGTTGCACGAGCATTTGGCGCAGCCATTACAACAAATTGGACCGTCCTGGAAAAGAAGGAAACCACAGGTGTGCTAACAACCAGTGAAGACCAGTCTAGCATGAACATTAGACTTGCTTTCAGAGGGGATTGTATTTATCTGGTGTGTTATCAAAGTCAGGTGTTTTTCCCCGATTGTGCACATTTGGGGATTTCCTTCTCTAACTCAGCCGGTTCAATTTAGTTTGTTAATTTGCTGATGAGCAGGTACTACAGGACTAGGATAGAGAAAAACTGATCTTGGTTTTGCTCCCCCCTTATTTTCCTCCCTATTTGGTCATTTGTCAATTCCCACCCATTAGCTAGCACGCCCTGATCAGATGACGGCTACCTAACGGGAAAGATGAAGGCTAGCATGTGCTTCCTCCAAGACAAAAGAAGCCAGCCAGTGCATTTTTTCCAATCACAGGGCAGCTGAATACACTCCGTGAAATGCTCTAACTGCCCTCTGACATACATAACCTCACAGATGCCTTGTGTCGCTCTGATTGACAGGGGAGAGAATAATACAAACCCCTCCCATCCAGTCATGGCCCGTTTTGCTGGATTGGTCTCCTGGTCACGGATAGCTGTGTCATCATTGAGAGATCACGAGTTTGAATGCTGACGTTGCCACAGCCATCCGTAATAAGTAGCACCTTTTTTTTTTTCCTGGGCAAACAATAAGGAGCATGCATGGTTTTCACTGCATCAGAATACACATTGTAATACAGTAAGCACTCTGTCATAGTTGAATTGTGACCAGCTAGTTTGATTATCACAATGGTAAATGGATGTCTGTGTGTGTACAGGTAAAGACACGTTTTCGCACGTTCCTGAAGTCCATGTTCCAGCGCATGCTAACTGACCACTGTCCCAGTACGTGTTCCAGTTCTGGCCCAGAGCTTCCAGAATCGGCCCTGCCAACAATCGCAGGACTCGCCAATGATGGGGTTGAGAACTTGCGCACCCACGTGTTAGTGGTGAGCCACGGTGCCTTTATCCGCGTGGCAGTGCGTCACCTGGTGGATGGTCTGCACTGCATTCTGCCCGAGGGGCTGAGGATGAGCCAGGTGTACTCAGCCTGCCCCAACACGGGCATGTGCAGGTTTGTCATCACACTCCGAATGGAAGACAGCGTCCCAAGACCGGTTTCGCTCCACTGCATCTTCATCAACAGGAAGGATCACCTCGCCAGCCTCAAAGACTCGAGCTTGAGTAACTAACAACAACCGCACAGAGTTCAGAGGCACTCCAAGCTTCCGGTCATTTAAAAGCTCTAAGGACAAGCCGTCTCCTTGGCGTCAGAAGGAGAGTGAGACGTTTTTTAAGCATGTGTCGTATTGTATATTTTATTTATGGTCCTGAGATTTCTGTGTTACAAAATGTGTATGGACTGTTTTATATTTACAGTGTAGAGTGGAAAGACAGTATTCTTCTGAAACACTATTTATTGGCATGGTATTATGTATTATTACTGAACTGTATTATTGGCGGTGGGGTGGATTGGTGTATTAGTGGTTAGCATGTTTGCCTATGTGTCCCCCGCCTTGTGCCCCGAGTCCCCTGGGGCAGGCTCCAGGCTCCCCGTGACCCTGTGTACGATAAACGGTACAGAAAATGGATAGATGGGTGTATTATCAAGGGCAATGACTTGAATGGTCTGATCCCAGACAAGCTTTGATTTTTCTCTTAGACTGACAGAACGCACTTTATATACAGTACAACTTTTCTTGTGTGGAAAAAAAAAATGACGTGTTAAATTATCTTATGCCATACAAAATAAAGAGTGATGAACGGTTTATATCTGACTCAGCAGCTCACATTTATGTTTTATTTAATCATTTACCACAGAGATTTTAAAAATGAAGGTGGACAAAATGCTATATTGGAGCACTCGGGAGTTATTATTTCATAATAACTGTGAATTGTTGTCCAGAAGATGGCACTGTACAACCGGACCAGGACAACCTGGAGAAGCAGCATCCCTGACAGAAGGCCCAAAAGAGAAAGGACACGTGTCCTCGTCGCAGCCGCCCACGCTCTGGCCACAAGCAATCCCGGCCTCTCCCCTTCATTTTCCGTCCCTTGTTGGAAGTGTGATCTTCGGAAACCTGTCATTTACCCGTCGGTGAGTAGGCGGTGGTCTGGTCTCATTTGTCACGCAGAGGCGACCTGGATCGGTCCATAATCCTCCTGTCCAGAGAGTCTGCGGCCTCGCATTCCTGCCCTCCCACGGAACCTCCTACTGCGCCAAAAATATCGGGAGCAAGCCAAATCCATGGTCGCACACATCACACTTATTAGCACATGCTGTCTAGAAAACTTGGACAGTTCGTTTCAGTCACTCATCAAGGTGACCCTCAGGTAAACATATATGGCATGTTTGAGTTCAGGATTCGGTTGAACCCATGTTGTCACTCGTTTGTACGTGTGTGCGTGTATAATTATATAGCATGACCCTGTAGTATTATTTTGGATCCTTTGGAGCGGAAGAACCGCTGGTGATTGGCCAGAAAACAAGAACACATGTCTAGGCACCCAAACAAAGTCATGTGAGCAGGATGTTTAGGGATGTGTACAATATGTGGCTGCCTCTCATACATGTTACTTGCATAATACAATTGTGTGTGTTTGGGTTTTTTTGGTTTTTTGTTTTGTTTTTTTCTAAAAGCTTATGTCTAAACAGCTTTTCAGGAATTCAGACTGGCCTGACCATCAGGTAGCACGACTGTTTTCTTTCACGTGAGCTTCTACGCAATATAATACAGAGAACCGACCTTCATAACGGTGACGTCTCGCAGCATGAGTACGACTGACAACATGGATGACTTGTTCACCAACTGTATTACCTCCATTCAGATTCTGCAGACACACTTTGAAAGACATTTGTGTGTTTTCCTGAAGGAAATCCTGTTCTCTTATATGCTCTCTCAACACAATCAAACACATGTATATTTTTGCTTACAATAACCCCGTTACAAATCAAGCTTAGCAGATCCTCAGGCACTCTTTAGGTGAAGGTGTGTGTGTGAGTGTGTTGTGGGACTCTGCGGTTTGTTTTGTGTGTGAGAAGTGGACAGCGTGATGTAATGTGATGACTCTGCTGAATGCTTTAAAGCTCTCCAGAGAATCGAGGGGGTCAATATCGTCTTCGTCGGAGAGGCATTAATCACACACTGTCTATTTACGAGTCATGCAATTGTGAAGAAGACGCAGCAACTTCATAAACGATGGGCTGGGGTGTGATGCAACACACAATAACGATTGTTTACCTTATTGAGAATATCAAAAAGACAATGGAATCAGTCAAACGAATTACGCATGCTAAATAATAACTGGAGAAGGCCTACATCCCCATTTGAGTTGAAGGCATGTGTACTTGAAAGGACACTAGATAACATCCGGACTGATTTGACATGCCTTGTGGTGGAAAAAAGTATATTTACAGCACTACTCTCCCTTTCTAATGATGGCCAATCAGCCCGCACCTCTGCCTTTAATTAGGGGTTTACTGATTGCACTTCCCTTGTCGTCTATATAAGGACAACCCCAGCAGTCTGTACAGGGCTTTTCGGATATCCGGTCGCGAAGGCTGTATCCTAGCCTGGTGATCTTCTGACTCAGAAAAGGCCAGTGGGGTCAGGTTTCCTCCAGGCACAAGGCAGCTCTAGACTACATTTTGACCACAGTAGCTGCTGCCACTGCCTTTCGTGGGGCCTGAGTGGGTAGCGCAGAGAGTGTATATGGGCATTGTGTTTTTTCCGGAGTTTGTTCCCCCCCGAGTTTCTCGACATAAGTGCACACTTTCGAAGCTTTGTGGTCTGGGAAGCTGATGTGCTAATTGCTGCAGGGGGGCGAGGAATGAAATTTGAGCAAGAGCTTGTTTAAGAGCATGTTCCTAACCACCGGTTAAGCCCTTTCACCCCTGTTCGGGTGGCAGAAGTCTTAAGGAACATTGTGTCTTCTGAGCCGTGCCATGACATCCAGCAATAGCCCTGGTTCCATTAAAGAAAAAGGAGATGGCTGGTTGATGCAGGGCTTTTTAGTTCCAGGTTCTGGGTAGTCATTTGTATTGCTTTCTCTATATTCCATTCCCACTGCATGAAAAGTGTGTGTGTGTGTGTGTGTATGTATATATGTATATGTATGTGTGTGTGTGTGTGTGTGTGTGTGTGTGTGTGTGTGTGTGTATATATATATATATATATATATATATATATATATATATATATATATATATATATATATATATGCTAGTGAAGATGTTTTGAATAAAGGAAAAATGATCTAATATTTTTCATTTTACATACTACAGTAATTGTAAGCTTAAAACTGATTGTCTTTTTCTATTGCTAGATAATTTTGCTTCCTTCTAGAAATAAACAAAAGATATCCACCGACAGAAAAAGAGAATTTTCCAGCCATAAGAAATATCTAGAAATAAGCTTAATAATCTTAGATTTGTGTCAAAACTCTTTATCCTTCCGGAGGAATATAATCATGATTGGTCGAGCTGAAAAAAAAAAAAGTACCTAGGGTGGATTTGTGGGCCATTTTGAGAAATCAAACTGGATTGGCAGACAGAGATTTATGTAGTCTGATCGAGTCTAATCTGTTGTGCTGAACAAACTGTCAAATGCTCTGGACATACAGACACATCCTCACACTTTCCCGTAGAAGCTAAGGATTGTCACGTTGACAGAAACTCAGAAGGATCTGGATATCTGCTGTGCTCATATACAGTACGTTGCTCTTTTGGTTCTCCAAACTCAACACCATTCAAATCCCATGCACCAACATACACGTGGGTTCTTTCAATCTATTCACCTTTCCATTCGAGGCATTCAATATTCAACACAATATTTACTCAAGAAGGAAATACAAATGAAGACATCAAATTTCTGTATATAATTAGAAATCTATCTATCTGTCTGTCTATCTGTCTATCTGTCGTGATTCTATCTATCTATCTGTCTATCTATCTGTCTATCTATCTATCTATCTATCTATCTATCTATCTATCTATCTATCTATCTATCTATCTATCTGTCTGTCTGTCTGTCTGTCTGTCTGTCTGTCTGTCTGTCTGTCTGTCTGTCTATCTATCTATCTATCTATCTATCTATCTATCTATCTATCTATCTATCTATCTATCTGTCTGTCTGTCTGTCTGTCTATATCTCTGTCTATCTATCTATCTATCTATCTAACTCTAGTGCTTGTTGTGACTGTGGTGTTAAATTTGCTCTTTGGCTATTCATTTATTCTGAGCAGAAGCTTAGAGAAACTGTGTTGTAATGCTGCAATGCAGTGAATTATCCAGTGGAAATCATGGACTCCTCCTCCACCAGAGGGCAATACCTTCAAAAAAAGAAAACCCTTTCACGCTCTACAGTATGTCTGCAAAGGGAAACTTTTGCTTCCTCAAAAGCAATATTTTTTTTTGTTCTTTGACTTCTTCTGGTGATCCGGAATGTCTTATCATCTCTATCTAAAAGGTGTTTCTTACTACCACATCAGATTGCAGAGATTAGACGTCATTGCTTGAAGTCAAAGGAATAATATTAGTCAATAAACTCGTTAATTTGACGCAAAGACGGAGGGAAATTGTTTCATATCTTTCTTCGCATGGTCCTTATTGGACTTGTAAAGTCATTGATTTTTCCTTTGGCACATTTTTTTGTGTCCTTTGGCTCATTGTGTTTACCAGGGTCTCACTGTGATCCAACACCCCCCACCCCCTCCACCCCACCCCACCAATGTGGGCATGTTTTTATGTCTAAAGATACGATATATATAAAGATAATAAGGATATCTGACAGTATTGACCTTGTGGAGACATTTGGCTGGTCCCCATGACCGAAATCATCTTCTTCATCTTCTTCTTCTTCTTTTTTTTACTGCAGTTACTGAGGTTAAGGATTATATTTAGGTGGAGGTGTAGCATTTATTAGTCCTCACAAAGATAGTAAGACAAATGTGTACGTATGTGTGTGTGTTTGTGTGCATATGTGTCTACACTTCCCTTTCATCTGCAAAATTACCTTGCTCGACATTCCTGGCTTTCTGCCCCCACTAACCCACCCATTCCTAGCATGTGTGTCCAACTGGCACTCGAATCAGCCAGTGGGGAAAGGTGCTCATGGTTTCACACTCGCTTTGAGATAGCCGCCGGCGCACTTGACGCCTGAAGGGGGTGAGAACGTGCAAAGTGGCCCACGAATGTCTGATAGAATGTCTTACATTCCTGCGTTGGACCCAGTGGCCTGGTGTTGGGTTCCAGCCGGAGAGATAGAAGAACTAGGGTGCACTACACACTCTTCTGAAATTTGTTCCATGCATACTGGTACTGGTATCTAAACAACAACACTATTCTTAGAATGCTGGACCATTTCTAATATAGGCACTATCATTCAACAAGAGGTTATTTAAAAACCAACATTAAGCTATTTAGCTTTCGTGAAATATTTTGAATTAAAAAAAAATCTCATTGAGCACTTTATTAGGAATGCCCGTACACCTAGTCATTTATGTAATTATCTAATCAGCCAGTCATATGGCAGTCGTGCAGTGCATATATTCATGCAGATACGGACCAACAGCTTCGGGTAACATCTACATCAACTATCAAAATGGGGGGGAAATGTGATTTCAGTGGCACGATTGTTGGTGTCAGACAGGCTGGTTTGAATATATCTATAACTGCTGGTCTCCTGGGATTTTCACACACAACAGTCTCTAGAGTCCAGGAGAACACAGCACACACACACACGGTGGAGGCAGGATCTGAACCCCCAGCCCCAGACGTGCACGGCAAACATGCTAACTACTAAGCCAAGTTAACCTCCCGCACCTTGAAAGTTTCTGGCATTCCAAGTTTTCCTCACTGAAGTTCACTTATAGCTCGCTTCCACTTGTCTTTCTTCCAAAAAAAAAAAAAACCCACTACTAGATGTGAGTGTGAGTGAGTGAGTGAGTGAGTGAATGAATGAATGAATGAATGAATGAATGGTGCACAGTGATGGATTGGCATCCCATCCATAGTTCCCAGTATAGGCTTCGGACTCACTGCCACCCTGACCACCATAAAACGCTTACTGAAGATAGATAGATAGATAGATAGATAGATAGATAGATAGATAGATAGATAGATAGATAGATAGATAGATAGATAGATAGATAGATAGATAGATAGATAGATAGATAGATAGATAGATAGATAGATAGATAGATAGATAGATAGATAGATAGATAGATAGATAGATAGATAGATAGATAGATAGATAGATAGATAGATAGATAGATAGATAGATAGATAGATAGATAGATAGATAGATAGATAGATAGATAGATAGATAGATAGATAGATAGATAGATAGATAGATAGATAGATAGATAGATAGATAGATAGATAGATAGATAGATTGATTGATTGATTGATTGATTGATTGATTGATTGATTGATTGATTGATTGATTGATTTTATTGATCCCCAAGGTGAAATTCAAGATCCCAGTAGCTCAGAACATCTCACAACATACAATGAAATAAAATATAAGCAGAATGCTAAAAAAAAGTAGTACAACAGTAAAATATACCAATCACAGATTCCCAGACTGAGAATTAAAGGTAGGGGTTATACATGTGGGTTAATATAGTCCATAAACAGTAGAACAATCATATGAGTGATGAAAATTTGGTCATTGTTGGCTCCTTCAACAGCTTTATGCTTGATTTATATTCTGTCTCACTTGTACACTTTCGATAAAACAGGCTAGCAAATGAATAATTGTAAATTCAGTGGTGGCTAATCCATAGGGGCAGATGGGGCAAATTCTTTGAAAGAAATGGTCATCCTCATAAAGTCCTCATTTACAATTCCTTAAATTTTTATTTACCTTTGTGGAGTGAACAACAATTTTTTAAATGTTACTATTTCTCAGGTATAAACCAATGTTTAATTGATTTGTTCACCTTTCTGGATGTTGCGCAATTAACTCCAAAGATTTATTGTCACACCTAGTGGTCAAAAACGGGAATTGCAAAAAGCGCTAATCAGTCTGTAAAGGACTTTTTTTGTGATCGTTGCGGGCAAACATGCTTGATTTTGCTGCAGCTTTTTTCAAATGTTGCACAAAATAGTTTTACACGGTCTTTCGCAGTGATGGTTGTTGGTAAATGAGACCTTCTCGCTGTACTCATGTCCGATACACAAGAGGGATTTGGCTCTATGTGCATTGCAATGATGTCACAAATCTGCACTGGCCCAAATCTGTGGAAAATCTTGATCATTTTGAAAACTTGCAAGTTCCTCCGAATATTGTGGAGTTTGCTTGATTTCACGTTAATTTCTGCGATCGTGAAATCATGAAATCCGTGAAGGACTTGCCTATAGAGGCCCATTTGGGCAGGAATCAGACTGCCTCATGCTCAGCGGAGAATCAGTGGATAGGACAGTTAGCATGGTTGCTAGCCTAACATTTTATTTTTTTTTCGTTACATATATATTGCTCAGAATGGGAAAGGGAAAGTGAAATTACGGAGTAATGCGTGTGCACCATGGTGACCTTGTTTCCCATACAAACACTATGAAAAAGAAGGAAAATGTGTCTTTTCCAAAGCCTGAATTTTTTATGATAGTTTCTGACTTTTTAAGATGTACCTAAGTGCAAATTGTGCTGAAACCTGGCGACCCTGGCCTCACAAAACTGCTGCATCGAACACAGTTGAACAAGAGATACATACAACCACTCAAAGCGAGCTGATTGATTGTACGCTGGATGGCTGTATGTTGTCAACGCTCAACTGTTGACTACGGACTTAGTCTAAACATTCACAAACTAATAGCCTATCGTATAAGTCAAGTGTGATGGCCTCTCTGCTTAATTCACTGTTATCATTAATTATGTCATCCTGCCCCACCAAAATCTATGTTCAGGAGCCACTTCTAAGCCATCCATCCATCCATCCATCTTCTACCGCTTATTCCTTTTTCTA
Source organism: Ameiurus melas (assembly GCA_012411365.1). Classification (NCBI taxonomy): domain Eukaryota; kingdom Metazoa; phylum Chordata; class Actinopteri; order Siluriformes; family Ictaluridae; genus Ameiurus; species Ameiurus melas. The sequence continues at coordinate 6,609,712 of CM022766.1, forward strand.
GGTGGTGGGGGAACCCGGAGTCTATCCCAGGGAGCATCGGGCACAAGGTGGGGTACACCCTGGACAGGGTGCCAATCACATACACACCCACATACACATTCATACACTACGGACACTTTAGACACGTCAATCAGCCTACCATGCATATCTTTGGATTGGGGGAGGAAACCAGAGTACCCGGAGGAAACCCTGCAACACGGGGACAACATGCAAACTCCGCACACACATGGCCCCGGCGGGACTCGAATATACCCTGGACCCTGGAGGTCCTTACTAATTTATGAAAGACTTTAATGTAACAACTGTCTTTAATGTAAAAACAGGAATGCATTGTATAAAATATCACTTCCACCACTTTGGAGGAAGTTGGAGTCTTCTTCAGCGGTAATTCTAACCATGCTGGATGATGAATCGTTCATGCAATGAGAAGCAAAGAAAAAAGTACAAGAAGCCACGCATTTATTTGCAGGCAGCAAAGAAAGCGATGACCTCTAGATCTGTACGCTGGCAGCATTTATGCCTGAGTCATCCCCCAGTACGTGCTTTAGTACTTAGAGTTCTCTGTCTCTCTGCAGGGGGAGATGCAGCGTGCTCACAAACTACGCTGATCCTGTCAGCTTAGTCACTCTGTGGAACTGAGACTGCTTGGGCACACATGCTTGAGTCAGGCTTTGAAAAATCTCTCTGCAGAAAATCCAGCCCATTTGATAAGAAAGACCACAGTCCCCACCACTAAGTCAGCTGCATACTGTAGGTAAATAAGCATTGTAATTCAGTTAGTTGTTCCGTCAGTTGTATTCAGTATGTAGATGTACACTCACCGGCCACTTTATTAGAAACACCTGTACACTGACTGATTCATGCAATAATCCATGTCAAGAGCTACATGTTAACGTTCACATCAAGCATCACTATGTGATCACAGTGACCTTTGACATGACTGAGCCATGGGCTGGATTGAGTGTTTCACTGGGCACAGGGTCACCAAAACTAGACAGCTGAAGATTAGACAAAGACTTGCCGGGTCTTTTTCCAATTTTGGCGAGTCTGTGCCCATGAAAGCCTCGGATTCCTGTTCTTGGCTGACAGAAGTTGGAACCCAATGTGGTCGTCTGCTGTTTCAAGATTTGACTTCTTGTGTGTTCTGAGATGCATTTTCAGCTCACCACTGCTGTAAACAGTAGTTATTTGAGTTATCATAGCCTTCCTGTCAGCTCAAACCAGTCTGGTCATTCTCCTCGTTGTGGGGTTTGTTTTTTTTTGCATCTTTCTGAGTAACCTCTAGAGACTCATTCTACAGAATGTGTGAAAATCTCCGAAGATCAAGAATTATAGAAATACTCAAACCAGCCAAATGATTGGCTGATTTTATAATTGCATGATTGGGCGAGCATCCCCGAGTTCAGTAAGTGTATATTATTTTGTTAGACAGTAAGTCCATAAGCATTCTGTACTTGCAGATGCAAAAAGAAAGACTCACAGTGATATGCCACATAATTCCTTTAATCCTGAATTTTGGATAACATTGGCCTTCTTTTTAAAAATGTATTGACTCATGTCTGACCCTTCCTGACTCATATTTTTATCTATACATTCCTACAGGTTTTTGCATGAAATTAGGAAGCAGCAGGTCACCACCAGACATGAAAATACAGCTGCCCGCCTGTGGAGTATTAAATGTTTAATGGACTTTCATGGTCCTTGTGTCATGCTTGGGTAATTCCCTGCCTGCTGTTATTGCCTCTTCTCAGCTGTTGTATGTATACTCTATAACCCTGTCTTCACAAAAAAAAAAAAACTCATTTAAAGGGCCTGAAGTGGAGCAGATCCCGTTACTCACACTGCTGCACTCCTACAAAACCTACTGCTATGGCCATATCACTCTTAACAATTTAGAATTACATTTGGAGGAGGGGTTGAGAGAGAGAGAGAGAGAGAGAGAGAGAGAGAGAGAGAGAGAGAGAGAGAGAGAGAGAGAGAGAGAGAGAGAGAGAGAGAGAGAGAGAGAGAGAGAGAGAGAGAGAGAGAGAGAGAGAGAGAGAAAGAAAGAGAAACAGCTGACCAAAGACAAAACTAACATTCATGACGTTCCTCTTTGCGGTCCTCAGATTTCAAGTTATGTTTGACAGCCATGACTCTAGCATACTGGGGGGCTTCTGAGAAGAGCTGAAGTGACTCAATAGCTCTCTCTCTCTCTCTCTCTCTCTCTCTCACTGGTACATTCCACCTCATTGCTGGACTTCACAAGATTTCAGCAACTATCTTCTGCATTGTCCCATATAGGACTGGCTCCTCCCTCATCTCTCTATTCCTGATATTTGCCGGCTGACCTAGTTCTAACAATGTGCGTGAGTCCCCCTTGTCTAAGAATGGACATATTGTTGTTGTCTTCCAGATCAGTGTTTCTCCATCCTGGGGCTAAACGGTACTGTACATTTTCATCATCTGATCAGCTCAGTTATTTCTAAAACCAGTGTTTTCTCTCTGAGGGCCTGGATTAAGATACACTGACCCATATTATTTATAATAAGAGAATATATATATATATATATATATATATATATATATATATATATATATATATATATATATATATATATATATATATATATATATATATATATATATATATATATATTCTCTTCTATTATTCTATATATGCCATATATTATCACACAATGTTATATTTATATAATTTTTAAGCCATTGCAAAGTCAGAGATAAACGTGACATGAAAACATTATATATCTTTTGTTTGTTTGTTTGTAGTTTTTTTGTTTGTTTGTTTTCACCATGGATACGCTATTGGGGGGCACTATGGCTTAGTGGTTAGCAAATTTGCCTCTTACCTCTGACACTGGGCATTCCTCCGGGTGCTCTGGTTTCCTCCCCCATTCCAAAGACATGTGTTGTAGGATGATTGGCATTTTTTAAATGCCCATGGTGTGAGAATGTGTGCGCGATTGTGCCCCGTCCATGGTGTTCCCCAAGTTCCCTGTGATAGTTTCCATGCTCCGCACGACCCTGTGTAGGATAAGCAGTACAGAAAATGGATGGATGGATATACTAATGTAACCTTTTTCTAGGAGTGCACCTTAAGACTCTTTGGTAAACACCAGTAGTATGTGATCTCAAAGCGGATCATGCCTCAGAAATTATTTGCTAATATGCACGTATGTTGAAATTGCTCTAATTGTGTCTAATCTAACTGTGTCTGTGTGACACCTTAACATGCCATGGAACACATTTTAAAGAGGGTGGCCAAAAGTACTTGAACAAAACTGAAACCTGTGTTGAAACCTACAGACAGGGGAGTCGAGAGTGCAAATCATCCATCGATCTTCTACCGCTTACTCCGCGGGGAACCTGGAGCCTATCCCAGGGAGCATGGGGCACAAGGCAGGGTACACCCTGGACAGGGTGCCAGTCCATCGCAGGGCACAATCTCACTCACACATACACTATGGACACTTTGGACACGTCAATCCAGGCATGTCCAGGAACACATGGCCAAGGCAGGACTCGAACCATAGAACCTCGAACCCCTTGGAGGTGTGAGGCGAACATGCTAACCACTAACCCTCCGTCCACCCGAGTTCAAATCAATACAAAGTTATTCTGACTGATCACCTTCATCCTACATGTTTGGTGAAACATTTCTCTCCTGGTGGGTGTGATCTCTTCCAGGATGACTCCGCCCCCATCCACAGGCCATGCAGGCTCACTGTATGGTTTGACTGAAATAATACTGAAATAATATAAATGATATGCCCTGGCCTTCACAGCTACTAGACCTCAATCCAGTTGAACACCTGTCAGAGATTTCGGAGCAGAGCGGTGTGTAAGACAGCACTCTATACCATTATCATCCAAAAAAAAAATTGTAGAAAATCTTTTAGTAGAAAGGTATTTATCCCTCCAGTAAAGTTCTAGAGACGTCTAGAATCAAGGTGAAGGCACATCCCAACACTTTATACTGGTTCTTCCTTTAAATTGCCTCTAACCTATCTAGAACCATGCTGACCAGAGACTCAGCAAAAAAAAATGTAGACCACGACAGTGAAATGTTAAAAATGGCGAGTTGCGAAGCTGTCCTCTCAGCAGTCACTCAGCAGAAACATACTGCTGTTTTGCCTGCTGTCCGACACATCTGTCGATCGAATGCTGAGTCTGTCTATTGAGCTGTCGTTATTTCCCTCTGGGCTCTGGCGTCATGTTTACGACAGATGACGATACAGCATAGGACTGTGCAAATGTGCAAGTGTAACAGCCTACTACCATGTAGTGCAATTCCTCAGACAGGTATACTGACATGACTGTAATCACTAAACCACAGCAATACACTATTAGTAAAAGGTTTTCTTAAGAGTTGAAAGGGAAATCCCTGTTGGGTTTATGTATGCATTTTAGTTTCATCTCCAGTGTTGTCAATTATTATTATTATTATTATTATTATTATTATTATTTTTTTTTATTGTATTCATTGCCTGTAAGGCGTTAAAACGTATTACAACGCTGACATGACTGAATATAGTATAATTAATGATGATGGCTGTTGAGTAGGCAATGTGATCTCATTTTGCGAGAGATGCTGCGCTGACGTCACGGCGTACCGGGAGGCGCGCGCGCTTGGTACAGCACTGCGCAGCATCACCGCGTCACGCCGCGCATTCCTAGAATCTACACTCTAATACGCTTCGCACGTGATTTATTTGCTGAATACACGTTACGCATGGTTATTATGCCATATGCTTTCAATGCCGGGGTGGGGAGGGGGGGGGGGGGCAAGAACTTAAGCTTCCGTAACCTGTATAAACTTCCTTCAAAAGGCAACGGGGGAATAGTGTCAGGTGGTAGCGTGAGTGCCATTGCTCTCCGGTGACAAGTGGCCTGTTTTTACACCTTCCTTCTAAATAAGGAAGCGGCCTGGTCAGCCATATGACCGGCGTCCCAAATTGGGACTCTTGTAGTCCCATCCGGAGCAGAAGCTACTGCTTGCGCGCTCATCACAACTTTCTCTGTGCACCTCCTCCCCCCCCTTCCTCCTCCTCCTCCCTCCTGTATGGGGGGGGGGGGGGGGGGGGTAGGTTGGTGTCGCCTCTCCGTTTCCTGGGGGGGGGGGCCGGGTGGTTGGTGTTCGGTGAGTGTGGGGCCACACGCACACACACACACACACACACCCCACACAAAAGCCCCCGGCCCTCCAAAAAAAAAGAAGCGAAACATGCTAATTACTAATATCAGCACCAGAACAGTTACCCCCCCCCCGCGCTTTCCCTCCCCCCCTCTCGGGTCCCTTCCCTCCCCTCCTTCCGTGCGCCATGCCGAAGCCCCCCCCCCCCCCCCCCCCCCCCCCGCCCAAAAGAAGCTGCTGCACAGGCGGAAACGAGAAAACAGGAGGAGCGGTATTTTTAGCGCCGTGCGCTTCGCACCACGTGCCCCCGAGGTAAACCGCATGGCCATTGCGCGAAGGTCGCTCGTCAGTATGGTCCGTGAGGCCAGCGCGCGCTGGCCGCTCGCCACTGTGCTCTTCCTGGGCGTGCTGACCGGGATCGGGCCGCTCTGCGCCAGCGCCACCAACGGGACTTGGCCCGAGCGCCGCTGGGAGAGCCTGCTGTCGCGCTCTGTGCTGGCCATCTCGGGCGAGAGGGCGGACACGAGCTGGGAGAGCGACTATTTGCTGGGCATCAAGCGCGTGCGACGGCTCTACTGCAACGTGGGCATCGGGTTTCACCTGCAGGTCCTCCCAGACGGCCGGATCAGCGGTGTGCACGACGAGAACCAGTACAGTGAGTTTGCGTGCAGAAATTCTCTAACGCAACACATACACACACTCGCGCGCACACAGACGCGCGCGCGCACGTCCTGGACGCACAGCTTCCTCACTATATAGTGCATTTATTTAGTAAAAAAAAAAAAAAAAAAAAAGACAAATGTATCCGTCGCTGTAAAGTATCCACATGACACGAATGCTTCGACGGATATAGCAACTTATTTTTACACCGACTCCTTCGGAAGTCCCGAATCCGCTCTGTCCTGCCCTGAGTGCACTTCGGGAACGCGTTAAGAGATCTCGCTGTGGTTGATCTGAACGTGCTTTTTATTCCGTTTAGAACAAAGGCACCGCGCGCGTCCCTGCACGACACCTTTGCGCGCTGCTGTTCTCGGTGCTGCAGGACTGATCTGTATTCTAACGCGGCGGTGTGCTTTCTGCTCAGGTCTGATCGAGATTTCGGCGGTGGAGCGCGGGGTGGTGAGTCTGTACGGCGTGAAGAGCGAGCTGTTCGTCGCCATGAGCAGCAGAGGAAGACTGTACGGAACGGTAGGTTCCACTTCACCCAGCATCCTCAAAGACAGTGTTTCCCAGTCCTCCTCTTCCTCATCCCCTGACTCCTCCACCTCCTCTCCCTGTGTGCTGCACATCATTTTTGTTACACTTCTCAACACTGACACGCACTTCATAGCCTTGAGGGCTTGTTATCAGGTGGGAGAGCAGCAGGGATCTCAGTAATTGTCTTTTATTTTTTTATTTATTTATTTATTCCCAAAGCACAAACATAACGTGAGAGGCTTTTCATTGTTTGTCTCGCAACGAGGAAGCAATCACATTTCCATTATTTACAAATCATAATGACTCACGTAAAAAAATAATAATAATAATGACTCACGCAGGTCTTACGTACTCGTTTTACTCGTTTCAGTCTTATAAACGAGTTGAATAATTGTATCTGAGAAGCCAAATCAGCAAAGAGTAGCAAAGTGCAAGGACTTGACATGTCTTTAAATTCTAGTGGTGCTATCCATGATCAATAATCCATTGCATATACATTTTTAAGACACCCCCCAACAAAAAAAAAACAAAAATAACAAATGAAAAGTATCTATAATGGTAAATAGCCCCTGCGATACACTAGCACCCTGTCCAGGGTGTACCCCGCCTTGTGCCTGATGCTCCCTGGGATAGGCTCCAGGTTCCCCTTGACCCTGAACAAGGAGTGAGCGGTAGAAGATGGATGGAATGGTAAATAGCGCACTTATATAGCGCTTTTATCCAAATCACTTTACATTTTTCATTCACACACCAATGGTAGCAGAGCTGCCATGCAAGGCACTAGCTTGCCAAATTGGGGTTCAGCGTCTTGCCCAAGGACACTTCGGCATGTGGAGACACGTGGGCCGGGTATCGAACCGCCAACCCTACGATGAGTGGACAGCCCGCTCTACCACCTGATCCACAGAGCCGCCCCTTTAAAAGTTCATTCGTTCTAGTGTGTTTTGTAATGTGCAGGTTTTGATAGGGTCACTGTTTAGATCTGATAATAGGTTCAAATCTAGAACATTTAGGCCTTGCTCCTTTGGGGGTTCCCCTACACATGAGTGTCTCCCTGTCAGAAAAGATTCCAAGAAGAACCCTTTTAGGATCATGGATCATATTTAAATTAAAGGCAGAATTTCCATTTTGGTCAAATATATGTAAGGTCAGCAAAAAAAATTTAAATAGTTCAATAAAGGCAGTTTTATAGAGTTAAAGCTGTGTTAAATCGCAACATGTACATTTACGAACTTAATTCATTGTAGTAACATGGACATTATATCCAGTGTGTGAATTATACATGTAATGCAGATGCGTGCTCCAGTGAATCACTGTGCTGTATCCTTAGAACAGCACGTGAACACAACACTTTAAATGCTCTAATTCATGCAATGCTGTTCAGCTTTATGTGACCAAGAGTGGCATGAATGCCTTACAAAAACGTAGTGTGTTCTTTCCTGGTCACTGCATTAAGCTTCAATTTATTACCAAGCTAAACTATACACGGGTAAAATTCGGGTTGCGTCTTACGCGGTGGTACGGTAGTGGTATCGACCAATTTCATTAATATTGACGTTTTCTTTTCAGATAGACCGAGCGATACCAGCTATTAAAGCGGAGAAGTATAAGAAAAATTTCAAGACCCCCCCCCCCTCTCCCCCGCCCCCCACCCCGCCCCATCATACATCTTGATTTGGGATCAACCTCCCCGTAATTCAACACCCTGATTATATCAATATACACACAGCCATAATCCGTTTTTTAGAGTAAAGCTAAGCGTTTTTTTAAAGAGTGTGTAAGTTAGCTGAACTTATGTCCTAATTAAATTGACCAGCATCACGTGTTAAAACATTTACACCTGCATTTGCTACAAATCAAACGTAAAACACGTCATGCCTAAACACGCACCAAAGTAAAAAAAAAAACAAAAAAAAATAAAAAAATCTCCTGTGTTACAGTGTTCCTGTAAGTCCATCAGGAAACGAAGGGTTAACTAACACTGTAAATATTCATTCAGCACAGGTTTTTGCTGTGAAGATCCTAAATGTGGCGCAGGAAAAAGTTAGATCCAACCTTTTAAAACTGCAAAGTCCTTTTCCTCATCGCCCCGTATCAGCCCTGAGTGTTTTTCACATCATCTGTTCGCCCTCATTATAGCCTTGTTGAAAGATTCAACATCCTTTACATGATAGTCTCTCTTTAGTTTCGCAATTAAATCTGGGCCCCTTGTGACAAGCAAGTACACCATGACCAAGACAGCTCAGAGTTTTAAATGTCAGGTCAAAGGACAACATATTAGAGCTTTGAACATGAAACGAAATGACTGAAGCCGTTTGGGGAATATCTACTGAAAAAATATGAACATTATAAATAAATTGTGTACAACTGCTCTAGGATAAGGTTGAACCCCTTAAACCTAATCTATGGACTAATATAATCTATATTATTCAGTAACTACTGTATAATGAACCTTTTAGTAACTACAGTGAAGCTGAAAGGAAAGGTATGCGGTTAGGAGAGTGAGAAATCTGGACTCGTCAACAGGTATTTTAGCTGTTAAGTGTTACATTTCTTAATCTTAGTTAAGATGGTGCTCATAATCAGGCCTTAAACACTGGCTAGTATTCTTTCTCAAGTAGCTGGGAGTCAGCAGATTGTAGAAGGCGAATTTATCCGCATTTTGAGCACAAAATGCCACACGCAACCTGATCATTTTAAGGTACGGCACAAGCAAGAAGCATGCCAGGATACACATTAAAGATGAATTTGTCTCAACTGTATTGCTTATTTGTGCATCAAAGTCCGTAAATTTGCATGCCCATGAAATGAAATATCCATGGGGTTTATTTGCTGCTAAAAGTAACCATTAATGTCTTGCTGCCATTTTTATCACCTTGCAGTAGCCGGAGAGTTTACAGCATTACCTCAGTCACAAAATGTCCAAACCCAGGAATGGAGTCTGCTTATTCAAACACTGTGTTGACAAGACGTCACCGCACTCTGCGTTTTATTGCCCGCATATATAGTGTCTTGTCGTTTTTTTTTTCTTCTAATTATATCTGACTTTTTACCGTTCATATAATTGTGCTCATGTTTTATAGTCAACTATATAGTTTATTTCTGTTCCCTGTAGCTGTCTTCACTTGCATTTCACTGCTAGTTAGTGTATAGATGTCCATGTTTACCAGATATACCAGAAGGCTAAAACGGTGTAATGGTTAGTTATCATTAACAATAATTCCTCGCTCCCTCTCGCCCGCCGCTCTAAATTTGTCACACACCGTGACCTCCGGACGCAAAACCCACTCGCGATCCAACCTGGTGCATATTTTAAACCTGACCTAATTTAGCTCGGTCAATAATCTAACCCGTGGATAATTGTTGTTTCTGGGCCGCATTCAGAGCCTGCATCTTAAGTTCAAGAGTTGTGTCAGTATTTCTGCATATTCAGATTCTGATTACACGGGTACGTAATATACGATTCTGGGAGGAGCGTTCTTATTACATATTATTATGAACATTCATGTTCATGTTTTCGCTCAAAGCTGTCAGAACGGGTTTTTTTCATTTGTCTCTAAACCGAACTAAAAAGAAAGCATTTTCCTTTAAGCTGTAAAACAGTCTCGGGATAGAAAATGCGGACTGACAAAGCACATTGCGTTTTCCCACCAATGTGACGTAACATAAAATCAACCGACAAAAAAAACCCCCATAGTTTAGACTATTTTGCAGCAGACAAAGATTCAAATAATCGTCTAACAGTAATTGTATACCATTACAGTTTGTTTGGGTTTTTTTTAGCATGGATTAAGGCCTGTTTGTTATGAATAGGACATGGAAAGGATATTACTTGCGATAATCACACTAATGATGCAATCACGGCAAAATTCTGGATTTCAGCCACATCAATCGGATGCTATCTTAAAAATAGCACGTGATGCAGCATATCCTATTTTTACATAATGATGTGGAAGTAGTGTGGTATTTCATACCCACGGAAAGCAGCAAAAAGCATCAAGCTTTGGCAGGAATTATGAAGGGATTTTGTATTTCTTAAACAAAATAAGCCTATTTTTATACAAATTTAACCTATATTAGGATATACCTATAGCTGTCTTGTATAGCTAGTTATTGTCCTGCGCTCGTCTCACGCGGCACCTTATTGTAGTGTTGTGTACTGTTATGTGTCGTACCATTGTCCTGGAGAAACGACCATTCGTTCCAATGTATACAAGCTACATAGAGTGACATTAAAAACCCGCTTGACTTGACTTTCGTGAGCAGAAGCAGAAAAACTCGATGGGAAAATTGAGTGAAATTGTAATATGTGTGCACCGTGCACTTTTTCATGCTTTCATTAAGCTATTTTGAGGCTTTCGAATAATGCTTTGTAGCCATTTTGGTTCATTTGCTCCCTTCTTTAAAGGAAACATTCCTAGTGTTTAGTGGATCACGTGACCAAGCAGTCATCTGCTCTGGTTACAGTTCACTTTAAGTACACCTAAGAGGAGTTCCTGATGTAATTAATAGTTCTATGTGCTAAGATGCTATCTCTTCCGATCTCCTCAGCGCGCACCAAAGTACGCGGGGAGTTGGGTTGGGAGGGACATATCAAGTTAACAGGGACAATTCATGAATTCATAATGTATTAAATATTGCGCTTGAACTCCATGCCATGTTTGTTTGTGCGTTTACATCGCTCAAAATGTATTTTAGAGTGAAATATTGTGATTTAATACTGCTCCTCACTCCAGAAAAATGGGCTTAAGCTGAGTAGAAGTGCATATTAATAAATAAAAAAAATAGCCATTTTATAAAACGACTTGCAAATCGTTATCGTGACATCGTGACATCATGACAACGTTATTGTGACATCAATAGACGAAAACCTGGTATCAGTTTACAGAACATGAGCAAAGAAAACCCTGAAAACTAGCTGAAAAGGCTCGTCGGTCGACATCGTTTCCGTCCACTGCATATTTTTATGTGTGCGTTATACTGTATGAATCAGTCGCAAATGTAAATTGAGCAGCGTTTACTTTGAACACGCGCTACCTCTCCAACAAAATGTCATGCTCAATATGATTCTATTGCAATTCATCTCAATCCCATGACTCAGTCAAGAAAAGCGTGAGCATGAAGAGGTCAAACTGTATAGTGTCCGTGTTTCTGATCTCATTCTGTCTCCTTTCTTTTCAGCCCACCTTTAAACACGAGTGCGAGTTCAAGGAGACCTTGCTGCCAAATAACTATAATGCCTACGAGTCTTCCGTTTACAAGGGATTCTATATCGCTCTCAGCAAACACGGCAGAGTGAAGAGAGGCAACAAGGCCAGCACCTCCATGACGGTCACTCACTTCCTCCCTCGAATATGAGCGAGAGCGGTCGAGGCACTCTTGTTTTGCACATGCGGTTTGCTCTCCGACATGGGAGACTCGAAACGATGAACACCAAAAAGAGACTGCAAGAATACTACTCCGATGATATTTATTGTGACTTTATATATGTATATTTGGATAGCCAAAGTTTTTTGATTTTTGTGTATATGCCATTTTTTGCTGCTTCTTCTTTTTGTACATTATTGCTCGTGGATATGGAGGCATTGCCAGTCTCCTCACCGTACTCGGGTGCTTAACAGGACATAAGGAAATACTGGAACAGACAGGAAGATGTCCTCTTCAGCTTTATACGGCAAAATGATTTTGTTTAATTACCTCAGAGCCGCTTATGGGTTAAAGGGATTCACGAAGTTATGCAGAAAATGAATTGAATCCTTTTTTTTTATTATTCTTTTTGTCTATGCCAAAGCAAGCTTGATAGTTTCATTTGTGCTGTCAGGTTATATATACTAACATATCTAGTTTTTTGTTTTGTTTTGTGGCTCTTTTTTTTTTTTTTTGGTCTCTAGTTCTCCTGCCATGGAAATGTGAGAGCACTTAAAGCAACACGGATCCCTTTTTTGCTGCATGATGAGCTGAGGTGCCTTGGCATTCCTCCACGCCGCCCCTTTAACGTGAATTCTCCGAACGCCCCAGGGAGTCAGAAATAGGGCTGACATGTTAGCCATGGCTCTGGAGGGACTCTCCCTCAGAGGGGGTGGTGTGGGGGGTTAGGCGATGGCCGTTCGATCTCAGCTTGACTTCTCTTTGCTTTGACTAGAGAACTGGCCGATCTGTGGGCTGAGCGGAGTGAATGAATTGAGAGAATGTTAAAAAAGAAAAGAAAAAAAAAACAGTCGCAACTTCAGTTCTCTCTTTAGTTTATCGTTTTATCTCTGAGCTAGGTTTTAAAAAAAAGAATACGGTGCAACACTATCGTTTCCTGTGGCCAAGATTTACTCTGCGCCTAGGGTACCTTTTGCTTGTGCACTCTAGCGTCAGAAAAGAGAGAGGAAGAAAAAAAAAACTTGCGCAAATGCGGCCTAAGAAGTATTCCCGTTCATAATTCGAGACACTGCGACGCTGGTAATGCTTGTCACTGGAGTACTGGAAGAGATCGAGTACACTTGATATATACTAAAATAAGCTTGTTTTTATAGTATGTGTATGTATGTGCTAGTCTACTCAACCAGTGAAACTGCTGTACATACCAAGAGCTCGGCCAAAAAATCTGGAAGCGAAGAGCTTGACGCTTTACTGTCTGCTGCTAATGGCAAAGCGTGTTTCAGATTGCACAAAGAGGCCATCAATGCCAGTGTCTGCTGTTAATAGTGGGGGTCGTGGTGTGTGAGAGTTCAGGACATATTTATTTATTCATGTGTATAAGAAGAGAGAGAGAGGGCGAGTGTGTGTGCGTGTGTGTGTGTGTGTGTGTGTGTGTGTGTGTGTGTTTGTGATGTGGAGTGGCTCGTGGCAGTGTCCCCAGGGAAGTGGGAGTGTGTGTGACAGGCTGCAAGGCCAAGCCTCTGCTGCAGCTGCACTGCAGTGGCACAGTGCTGTCTAGAGGCTACTGCTGCTGTTACCGGCAAATAAAATTACAGGGTTGCTGCTGTGGCGTTCCTACACAAAGACAGCCATGGTTCTTTTGTACGAATTCAGGCAGAGGTCACCCGCTTCCCTCGCCGAACCGTCGAGAAATAGCTCTTTTCAAAGGGAACAGGGTAGGAACGGCACAATTTTAATCCAGAGGAAGAATGATGGGACGCCGCAGACCGATTTGTTTGTCCATTCTGACGGAACTATGCGGCTCCCGACCAGGGGGTGGAGACGACAGCTTCCTAAATACCTGAGCACAGTGAGCATCATCGTAGTTATTCCTGTAAAAAAAAAAAAAAAAAACTCCACCGCTTGTCAAGGCCTTGAGATTCCAGCAGTAACCCAGGGCAGCCCTGGTCAGATATCTGCCCATTTTTAGTTCATGGTCAGGGTCGCAGACGAGCCCTGATCCCTGACATGCTCAGGGTCATCAAAGCCCCTGACTTACCCATCGTGTTCATCTTTAACTTGGATTCGAGGCATGAGAGTAGGGGTGTGAGTTCACCTGTGTGAACATGTGTCCTGTGAACTATGCCAAAAAACAGGGTAGCTTATACATTAAAAAGAAGAGTGTTTCTATTTTGATAGAGCAGAGTATGTCTGTTTTGATAAACTCTTAAAGATAAATGGTCCTTTAAACAAGTCTGTTCATGAACTTTCTCTAAATCCCTAATAATCATGATTGCTTTCAACTGGTTATTGAACATGCTACAGGCAAGCAGCGTTGTATTTGTTTTTTTTTTTTTTTACATTGTTACGTTCCTCCCTGAGAGACAGCGAGTACTGAAGAGAGTGTGACTGTAGGTGTGGTGTTGGCGTAACGAGTAAGCAGTTCTTTTCACCTTCCGGTTCGTTAAAATCACAGTGTCGAGCGCGGCTAAATGTCTCTGACACGATCTTCTCTCGTCCTTGCCCCTTGAAGACGTGACCCCAAATTACTCCATGTCCCTATCTTTTCATGTTCTATAACAGAGCGTAGTACCACTCTTGACAGTTTCTATGTTTCTATATTACTAATGTAATATCATTGACAGCCTGTGGAGAGTTTTTAGTCTTAGTCAGGAACTGAACAAAGTGGTTGAGAATTCTTGAACATCCTGCGGGGTTGGGAGATTGATTCCAACCTCTGCCCTGCGTGCATGGAGTTTGCATGTTCTCCCCGTGCTTTGGGGTTTCCTCCAGGTACTCCGGTTTCCTCCGCCAGTCCAAAGACTTTCACTGTAGGCTGATTGGCATTTCCAAATTGTCTGTAGTGTATGAGTGCGTGCGTGATTGTGCCCTTCGATGGCTTTCGGACTCCGTCCAGGGTGTACCCCGCCTTGTGCCTTGAGTCCCCTGGGACAGACTCCAGGCTCCCCCATGACCCTGTATAGGATAAGCGGTATGGAACATGGATGGGATCACTAGCTGAATACTCGTGGTACAGTTAGTGTGTCTTGAAGCTTAATCTCTCTCTGAAAAACGACATGTTTCTTCAAAAAGTATGTCACCATTTATCGAGGAATAATGAATTACAATGTTTCTAACTCTACTCACACCGGTGGCCGCCATTACTATCTGTACAAGTAGGCATTGTTTCTAGACCGTGTGGCTTGTTACGAATCAAATCTTTATAATAAATTTGCAAGGCAAGTCAAATCCTACAACTTAGAGCGCAACAAAGAAAAATTGGACAAAGGCGTCATCAAGTCGCATGATGGATCTTTGTCTCACCCAAGGAATTTTGATATTGTTATGCCATTCTGAGCATGCCTTTGATTTTGGACAAAGTCCAGAAGGACTGAGAGTGATTACAGGAGTTGCAGGAGCTGTAGCTGGCTTAGTGTGTGGCGTGAAGAATGAACCGTATGCATGACTGTTTGAGAACAGGAGCGATCCTGACTGTCGATGTGCATGTCACGCAGATTTATTGAGACAGCTGTAAAAATGTTTATTAGGCATGCAATATGGAAGCCAGTTTCCTGTGAGATGTGGCCTGTCAACCTCAGGAGAGCTATGAATGTCTTTGTGAATGTCCGTTGTCCGTTTGTAGTGCAAACCCTCTGTTCTTCAACACGCGGCTCAGGAATCTGTGGCGCACCAGGCATCAGAATGTCATGCGAGTCCTAGGATTTGGGACGTCGCTGTTCTCCGGAGCGAGAACGTTTGTTAAGGGTGCCGCTGAGCTTTGTGAGATCCTTTGTGAGGAATTTCTGAAGATGCACTGTGTTGTCGTGAACTCACTGGAATTTCATTTGGTGTTGCAGGTGGGATTAAGCCACTTGATTTATTTATTTTATTATTTTATTCTTTTAGTAAACACTGCACCACTAACCACTTGTCTACACAGTATTTAGTTAGTATTTGAAGTATAACAAATTTCATTTTTATGTCACATTACCTCATATTTCCGCCAGACTGTACATGCTAAATGGCGTGCACGTTCGGTAGAAATGAACAAATTTCAACAAGTACCTATATTTACACACTGCATGGAAATTTTACAGTACATATTCGTTCGAATGCGCTTGTTAACATGTCAGCGGAAACGTTATCAAGTTTGGAAACTGTGATAAGGGGGAGTATTTGTGAAATTTCAAATCTCTCTCGCTCTCTCTCTCTCTCTCTATCTCTATCTCTCTCTCTTTTATTCTTGATGTCTGCCTGTTTCCTCTTCTTTCTCATTGTGTCCGTTTCAAACCCCGGTGTGTTCACCCACCTCTCCTTTTCACTGTTAACATATACCTCACCTCCTGCCTTAGTTATGATTTCTTACGATGATTGTGAAGCAGTAGGAAACAGACGTCTTCAATCATTTGTTTCTAAAAACCAATGATGATGCGTGTGCAAATGAATATATCGGGAGAAAAAAAAAACGTAGGTTTTCCTTTTATTTTTGTACGTATGTGCTGTGCACAGCAGTGTAACCGTATTCCTGATACCAGTAAAAAAAAAAAAAAAAGTTTCATTTTGTAACAAGTGTCCTTTTTTTGTATTGTTTTCTGCCCACAACTTTTTCAACTTGAGAAGTGAAGATGGCCAGCTAATCAGTAAAAGTGGAGGATGAACAAATGTCGTACTTGAAGCGCTGCTACTGATTAAAAATCATAATCATAGAAGGAATCTGAAATCTTTGGTGGAAAAGAAGTATTAGGTCAATTGACCCTTTCATAACCACAAACCCACAGGTTCCCACATCTATCCCTGCTCTAACACACTCACTTCAACATAGGAAGCTCTGTTAACTAGACGATTAGTAAAACAAGGGGTTCTCCAGGACCAGGAACCTGTGCTTTAAATGTAAAAGCTCTCTCTTTCTCTCTCTCTCAGCCCATGGACTTTTATTTTTTGTTTTTGTTTTTTTTTCTAACTAACTAGTCATCTATGCTGCTGTTTACAATAAATGCTAGCTGGGACTTGCTGCCAAACATCATAATCAATTCATATTTGTATTAATAACTAATCAAACCTGCTACAATAATACAATATCATATGATATATAGTTACATTAGGTGTTTATTCAGTAGTGTAGGCTACTCATATGAAAATCGTTAAATTGCAAGACTGAATATCTCTATAATGCACTGGAGGAAACTGAGTATAAGTACAATAAATAGATAAAACAACCTGACAATAGTACAGTGTGAGGAATTTGGTCCACGTCTTTATCACCACCGTGACATAAATGTACTTTGATGATTTCGTACTGTAAAAGTAAATGATCCTCTCTACTTAAAAAAAAAAAAAAAAGAAGCATCGATTACAATAGCAGTCTATGCAACTTTTTTTTCGGATGCATTCTGCTAGTGAATAAATCTCACTTTGCTGAACAAGCTACACTGTGCATGGTGTTGACTAATAAAATTAAATTATTTTTTAAATAAAATTGAAAAAATAAAACTGATTAACTAAAAAAAAAAAGAACATTTGAAAATTCCGTTCACTCTGTACTATATTGAAAACACGTTATTAACACATTATTAACACATTGCGTAATGTATTACTTTGTGAATTTAATTTAATTTTTATTTTAAAATACACGGCAAAAAAGTTGGGACAGTCGACTGTTTACCACTGTGTACACCTTTTCTTTTAATAACATTTATTAAGTGTGAAGACACCGGTTGGTTAAGTTTAGCAGGCGGAATTGTCCCCCATTCATCCATTATGCATTTCTTCAGCATTGCACCTGTACAGGGCCTCCATTGCCTTATTTCAGTCTTCATAATGCGCCACACATTCTCAATCGGAGACATTTCAGGACTGCAGGCAGGCCATGCTAGCACCCGCACTCTCTGCTTACACAACCATGCGCTTATGAGTAGGACAACGCCAAACCACATTCTACTGATTTCTGTAGGCAGATTGGCGAGCCTTGACCCATCCTTGCTCTTGAAGGACTAGGACACTTTTTTGGATGCTCCTTATATACTATGATTAGACGATTACATCACCTGTTTCACATCACCTTCTTATTTCAACTTGTCGCACCGCTATTAGTCCTAAATTACGCCTGTCCCAACATTTTTTGGAACTTGTTGCATGCATCAATTTAAAAGTAAAGTTTACCTTTAAAAAAAACTATGCAGTCGATTAGGTAAAACATCAAATACCTTGTCTTTATATGTTTAAATACAAGTTTAAGTACATTTACAAATCAATCCTCTTTATTTTAATGAGCACTTTCCATACTGTCCCAACCTTTTTGGAAATGGGGTTGTAGATAAGAAATATACTGTATGTTGAACAGATGTCGCTACAATTGAGTCAACTTTAAGCTGCTTGTTCGTGTGATGAATATAATTCGACTGTGTTTTGCAAACTCAAAAGGCCTAAGGTAATCAGATACTTAAGAAATGTTAATGCTTAGTATTCAAATTAGAAAATTAGTGCTTTTAGCAGAAGTGTTTTTATTTCATTCCTAACCTTTTGCTGCATGGTGTTGCCATATAGCAACAATTAATTTATCTCCAATTTTTTCATAGGCAATAATATAAAATTACTATTTTCCTATGTAACTGGAAATAGGTGGCTTAAACTTTGACATAACAAAAAAAAATGCCATGTCGCATGATCAGGAACTGCTGTTTGCACTTCCTTTTCTGCAATCACATGACATGGTGGAAGTCATCATCAATCATCAGAGGGCTCTCAAAAGTCGATTCCCGCCGCTGCCCTGTGTGTGCAGAGTTTCCATGTTCTCCACACGCATGGTAGGCTGATTGGCGTGTCTAAAGTGTCCGTAGAGTATGAATGGGTGTGTGAGTGTGTATGTGCCCTGTGATGGACTGGCACCCTGTCCAGGGTGTACCCCGCCTTGTGCCCGATGGTTCCTGAGATAGGCTCCAAGTTCCACGTGACCCTGTAGGATAAGCGTTATAGAAGATAGATGGATTATAACTGGTAAAATGTCATCGTTGCCATACGGCAACAACATGCGATAATGGAACTGTGGTATGTGCTTTCATGAGCTGAAACAGGCCTACATATCAAAGCAAAGCTTCTCTAATAGTATATTTACACATTTTGTCACATTCCGAGTAACAAAAGCTGTTGTAATTTCAAACATTTTACAATTGCACCTTATTTTTCAAAAATGTTATCTTTCAAGAGAAAGAATCGAGAATTCAAGAGAAAGGATTTAAAAGATGTTTCGACGAACATATTTGGACATGTTTGTTTTGTACAGTGGATATTAAAAGTATACACACCCCTGTTAAAATGGAAGGTTTTTGTGATGTAAAAAATGAAACTAAGTTAATATCATGTCAGAACCTTTTTCACCTTCATTGTGAGAATGCAACATATAAATATCAAGAGACAAACACTCATAAATGTTTTTTTTTTTTGGGGGGGCAAAATGGCAAAATATTGTTAAGTCAAGACGTACCAAATTAATTGGCTCTTATCCAAAAGACTGAATGCTGTGATAAAATCTAAAGGTACTTCAACTAAGTATTAGTTTAGGGGCGTGTACACTTATGCAACCAGGTTATTGTACATTTTTAATTTTATTCTATTTTTCCCTAAAATTTTGCTTATTATTTTTCAGTTTATTTAAAATTTCACCAAAAAAAAGAAAGGGTTCTGACATGATTGATCACAACAACCTAATGAGTCTTTATTGGTCACATATACAGTAGCGCACAGTGAAATTGTTTTCTTCACATATCCCAGCCTGTCAGGAAACTTTTATTATATTACAAGTGTATGTAAATACAAATGAACCGGTTTTGTTATTGTATCACACTATATTGTGTTCTCCAGGGTTTCAATGATTTGATGAAATTCAAGACTGGAATCACCAGATGCTAATGTTTAGGGATGTGACTACGATCTTATTTCATGATAACAATCCGTTTTCTCAGGTAGGTCTATAGTAGTAGTGTTCAAGTAAGAAATAGTACCGAAACGGAATAAACCAGTTAAATGTAAAATAAAATAGAATCCACTGTGTGACATATAGCTTGGAAAATGTACTGAAGTTATTCAGTCAAAGATGTGAGTGATTTTGTCTTTGTCTCTTGTTGTTTGATTAACATTCATTACTCAGACAGCAGCAAGATTATTAGACTGCTGCCACTTTAAGACCTATATATATAGCCATTACCTATATATATATATAGCCATTACTATATATATATATATATATATATAGTAATGGCTTCCAGAAGTGTAAAGTATCAGTGGTGGGAAGACGGTAATTCGTAATTCGATGGAAGATTATTGTGTCCCGTTATGTGAGACCTCCTCAAAGTTCAACCCTTAGAGTTTTAGAGAGACGTTTAAATGCATATTTATATTTGTTTTACTCTTCAACAGTGATTAAAATGAAATGTAATAAAGGTTCATGGTTTTGGGGAGTTTTTCAAACACTATACTATACTCTATACCCAAAAAGGTACCATTACAGTGAACCATGTACTCAAGTTGTCATGGACTGGAGGAGGAGGTGGATGCAAGTGCAGATCATTTAAATTTTCATTAGATAAATAAATACATCAATAATGCAAAGACAAGTATGACAGAAATGGAGACTTAGCTAGATTCGCTAATCGTATTTAGCATGAGAATATTCACCCTCAAAGTTGTCGAAGTAACTCGAAATATATCATTTGAAGCCCTTCTCCTTCTTACTGTTGGGTGTAACAGCTGACTGCCTCACAATATGATTTACATCATTCAAGGTAATCTGGGGAAGCTCTAGGAAACAGCAAGTGTAACATGTCATACTCTCCTGCGCCATCTTCACACAGTTAGCGAAAACGGTCTGGCTGAGACTAAACGCAGAAGCGATCGTGCATAGAATCCATTCGGTACTCACACTATATGTACAGAAAGCCCCCTGGTCAGGCAGGGAGACATTCATTCATTTCTTGTAATCATAACTGTATGTAGTTATTTGTTTTTTATCTTTCGTTTCATGTTACACATGACGTGGACTTGACTGAGACCGAGTCCGGGATCGAGTACCCCAGCTCCAATTTTCCTGTAGTCTAAGCAAGAATGTTAGCTAACTAGCTAAATTAGCTTACTAGTACCATGCTAGTAGTCGATGTTAGGCTTTATTACCCTTGAATTTAAAAGAAAAGAATTAGCTGGCTGATCTATTTACCAACTAATTTATACCAGCTATGTATTATTTTTTTTTAAACATATCATTAACCAGCATATAGAATGAGAAACGTCTTAGTGCTTTTGTGTAGTTATCAAGCTAGCTTGATATCTATTCAAGCTAAATTAAATATTTACTTTTCAAGATTGAATTCATTCTAGACAGTTAACTGATTAAAATGAATCCAGCTAAATTCACCGGCTGTTCAAGGCTGACAGATTGTCTAGGCATCAGGTGTGTCTACTCTCATGCTAATCACATGCAAACAACACTCTA